>JAODUP010000196.1:285000-287500 GCA_025642065.1 Paralvinella palmiformis | reverse complement strand
AGCGCACACAGATTTAAAAAAATTGAAGTATTGTTCTTGTTGATCATTGTTTATTTACATTGACAGATGTTTTGTTTATGTTCGTATGCAAATTAAAATTACACAGGGACTTCTTTCAAATGATGTCATCTTCGGAAAGCTAGCGGGGAAACACCATACGTGGAAGGTGACGGAGGTCCAACAATAATTAATTCATTGATTCAGCGGGACATTTTGGCACACGAGATCACTCATCATAACACTAATAAACGAGAATTTAATAGGCAACAACTCAACAACACAAACATCGGTTTGCTATCTTAGCCGCCTGTCGTTTGATTATGTGACACTAAAAATACAACTACGAATACACCGTCGCGCAAAATAATGTTCCATACTACAATTTAAAAAATTAAGCACAACTTAACAATATAAACCTATGATTGTCCTTGTGGTTTATATATTATAATTACATAATATTGCTGAGGTACAAGCCGTAATATTAATTATATTATGGAAATTAATTAACACTTGGTCCTACAAACGCGCTCTAATTATTTTGCCGGAGGGTGTATTTATTTAGGAATGCGTAATCAAATCAATGCCGCCACCATGCGCATGCGCACACTGAAATTCCATAACCCTTGCGCATGCATATATCCAACGGAATTTTATTTATCATGGCTGTATGCGAACACATTTTTTCAAAAGATAAATTGATCAATTTCTTGTGTTTAATGATATCGTATCTGTGCCGAAAGTGTGCCAATTGGATTATATACACTTGAAGTAACATAATTACTTGAAATCAAAAGCTGCCAAGTCGTTCGGGAAATTCGAAGTGCAACCTCGCCAAACGTGCACGGGTAGCGTATTGGCCCTACTCAGAACAGGGCCATACATTGGCTATATATGTCACCGGTGCGACCCGGAAAAGGGTTAAAATATATTAAAATAATCCCCGTAGAAAAGTAGAATATACACGAGAGATCACTAAAAGATAACTGAAAAAATTTCATGAAAGCGTGTTCCCATAAGTTAAGTAATTTTTCTCAAACCTCGTTTGTGTCCGTGAAAATTAATTTTAATATAAAAATCCAGGTTGTCACAGAATATGAACAATATAGACTGATCGACAGAAAATTCTAATTTATTTTGATGGTTTGGTGGCGAATTGTATATGTGAAAGTACAATAAAACAATTAACATAGATGAGACATATGATTCGGGAGTTGCCATTTTTTAAAGCTAACATGAAGTGAATGTATCAATAATCTATATGTGCATTATCAGTTACACGACGGCATTTTCTGATTTCTACCTGTTTTCAAGCACAATTTTATGGCACAGGGCTCGCGTTTCACTTTTGGATCGATGGTGAAGCACCACGGACCGTCTGGATTTTGGTCAGGATTTCGACAATAGTTATTCGCTTTATCCAGAGAGCCATCGGTGAAGTTAGCGTCGACGAAGTCGTGTCTGTGCGGCGATTGTGCGTTCCACTTCTGACAAATTCGGCCCGATGCCGTGTACGATCGTGTACCTTGATAGCTAGTACCGAGGTGTGTCTCTTTACAGTCTGAAATATCAGAGATTTCATTGAATACCCGTGTAGGCGTTTCTTTGTTAGAGTGTCATCGGGAAACCTCAGATCACCCGGATAAATGCCACGGCGGATGGTCTCAGCTCAAGTCACGTGACGGCTGTATATTGATCTTTAGCAGCAACTACTTTCTGGATCAGGTATCCGGCGGAGATTAGAAGTGCGTCGTCTCTTGAAAATGTTTAACCTGATCTAAGAACTTGTAATTAGTACTGGTCGTTCAAATTTCAAATTAGGTTTATAGATATATTCTTGGGATATTAACTTCAACTAGTAGGGGCTCTTTGGTAAATCTGTATCATCATCATCATCATCATCATCATCATCATCATCACCATTATCATCAAGACTGACTTTATACAAATTTCGTGTATCTAACGTCAACTGTTATAGACCTATCCAAGGACCCTTTCATAACGCGTTTGGTACCGTACTGCCCTGAAAGTTACTAGATCTCGGTTCAAAACCTAGTATTAATTGTGCCTCTAATGAGTTATCCCTAGGCTATATATTCCAGGGCTGACTTGCGACACAGCTTAGCAAAACTAAATCTTTCATTTAATTGCTCATCACTCATTCAGTCAATCACTCACTTAATCAATCATTCACTCAATCGATCAATCTATGTTAACGTACCATCGCAGAGCAACAAGCCGCAGCTCTCCCACATTTTCTGTGGATCCCTCGTCAAACACCAGGGGCCGCTGACTTTGCCGTCTGGATTTCTACAAAAGTTCTCCGCATCCGATAACGTGTAATCCGGGAAGTCCGAGACATCGGTATAGTTGTGTCTATGTGGATCCTGGCTATCCCATCTTTGGCATGATAGACCCGACACTGTGACACTCTTCCTACCCGTGTATTCTATTCCTTTTCGGGTGAATCGACATTCTGAGGGCAAACAAAACTGATGTGACT
>JAODUP010000196.1:270000-280000 GCA_025642065.1 Paralvinella palmiformis | reverse complement strand
GTTAATGTTGTTGTCGTCGTCGTCGGTGTTGTTGTTGTTGTTGTTGTTGTAAAAAGGCAAATACAAATAAATCTTTGACCTGACATAATGACGCCCCTCTCTCATGTAATTGATATTTTTTAAAGACCATATGCGAATGTTAGAAAGGTTATTGTTCCCATTTTGTCTTCTGGTTGCTATTGCACACATCATTATCCGAAGACGGTTTACCTGACGAGCACATCGGCAGTCCACAGCTCTCCAGCTCTAGATCCGGATCTGTGGTGTAGCACCATGGTCCTAATCCGTACCGACCGTCCGGATTACGACAATAGCTGGAGGCTTCCCCAAGAGTAGCATCCGGAAACTGATCGACGGAGTACTGAGGATGTTGATGTGGAGACTGAGACGTCCATCTCTGACAAAGTTTTCCGGATTTAGTCGTCTGTGCCAGTCCGCTGTACGACTTGCCTTTATCACACTTATATTATATATATATATATATATATATATATATATATATATATATATATATATATATATCGAATACAAATAAAATAAGTACTATTGATATAAACCGTTCCCGACCAAGAGGAGTTTCCGATTGAGAGATCGATCTGTTAAGTGTATCTCTTTGAAAATTAGCATTGTTTGTTTGTTTGTTTGTTTGTTTGTTTGTTTGATTTGGGGGAGGTGAAGTTTTCCCCAAATAGGACTGATATGATTTATAATTGAATAGAAATATTTACCCACTTAGGTGGTATCTTTGTGAACATGGTAGTAGTTTTGCTCATATGACCATTACTGCCTCGAAGCCTTGGTTATAGTGTATCATGATATTCGGACTCTGGATTCAAAATGGGCTCCATCTATTTTAATCGGATGTTTTCCTTCCTCGAACAATTTTGGACGTGAAAGCGATGCATCCCACAGACTGCCATTGACTGCATCAGCAGGCAGGTCGGGACACGAGAAACACGTGGATACCAGGTAAACAATACTACATGTCAGGTCAAGACGTTTTGTGGCCGATTAATTATTTATTTTTGTCACGAATATATTATATTGAAAATATTGATGCCTAACTATATTTTGCCCAATTTAATCACCGAATGATATTGCAAATAATATGCAAAGACAGTGTTCTGTAGATAACCACATACAATACCAAGGTAACTGTAAATTACCCATTTCTGATCCAGAAGCTCTCTTATTCTTAGTTTCCCTGGGTGAGAAGCGGTGTAATGTTTTGTGCACAGGTATATTATCTTTATGCGTGCATGAGTAGTATGTGCTCGTGTGTCTGTTCTTGTGCGTGTGTGTGAGCGCGTGCGCAGGATGATGTAAGTGTGTGTATAAAGGCCCTAAACATACACCAAACCTGGACATATTCCTATTCCGCAGGTCTGCCATCTGACGGTCGGATCATTAGTGAAACACCAAGGACCTTGAACGTTGCCATCCGGATTGCGACAATAGTTGTTCGCTTCAAATACGCTGCTATCTGGAAAATCTTCCGGATTCCAATACGAATGATTGTGTGGATACTGGCTATCCCATCTCTGGCAGGGCAAGCGAGTCACTGTCATCGCTTTGTTCCCGGTATAATTGGTGCCAACTGAGGACGCCATGCAATCTGACATACAAACAAGAACCGCGCCGAATTGATTCAAAACAATTAAAAAATCAACTTTACCTTCCACCTGTCTAACAATTTCCGGGTTGAAATTGAGAATAAACAGTTCAGGAGTGGTGGCAATTAATATTAGACTCCAGTATGTATTATTTAGGTATTTGGAACAATATACACAAGGAATCGGATTTTGGAAATAACAGCAGAAGTGATCCAATTCGGAATTTATGTCAAACATCTTATTTAACATAATTGATTTGAAATTTTAATTAATATAGAAAGAAAACGTTAATATCCAACCAAATGGTGTGGCAGGAAGCTAGTAATGGGTCGTCAAAAACGATGGATATTCACTTAATACAGTATATGCTCAACACACACACACACACACACACACACACACACACACACACACACACACACACACACACACACACACACACACACACACACACACAATTTATATATATATATATGAGAGAGAGAGAGAGAGAGAGAGTTCCCATGGACGACAATTCCCTCATTAAGACCACAATCAGTATTTTTCTCCTATGCTGTACACAGTGAAAAAAATCACATAATTCGACCATTTCCCTATTCCAGTTTACTACCATAATTCGTGGTCCCTGACCACAAATTGTTTTCCTCGACAACGACCATAAATAAAATTCACTAAAAATAATCGAACTTAAAATACTTGTCTGTCCTATCCTAAGTACGCGCCCGTATGAAAGTCACGCGATCGATATATATATATATATATATATATATATATATTAGCCAGTGTGATCACTAAGACTACATATTCCATTTATTCCCAGGCATATTGTAGGTTTCACTATTCATACAGTAATAACTAAATAAATGTACGTTTAGGGCACCACTTCGTATATCTTCTCTTAAAACTAGTAATCTTTAGTGTTTAAAATTAGCCTAGAACTGTGTGTGTGTGTGTGTGTGTGTGTGTGTGTGTGTTTATGAGTTTCTTTATTGCCCATAATTACCATAAGTTTGACCTTACCGTGACAGAGTGGGATGTCACAAGGCTCCCATTCCAACATTGGATCCATGGTATAACACCAGGGGGCGCTGTGATTGATGGGATCCGGATTACGACAATAATTTGCGGCGTCCTTAAGGCTGGCGTCGGGAAACCAGCTTTCGTCGGTATATCTGTGTTGGTGAGGTACTTGGGAGTCCCAGCGCTGGCAGCTCCTTCCGAAGATGGTGAACGACTGTGTACCCGAGTACAACGAACTACGTTTATCGTTGTTATTACGACATCCTGAGAAATAAGGACAATTCCAGTTGGCGTTTATACACGCACACACGCACGCACACGCACTATTTATCCCCCCTCTCTCTCTCATATATACAGTGTGTGTTGATGTGTGTTTGTGTGTTTGTGTGTGTGTGTGTGTGTGTATGTGTGCGGGCGCGTATGTGTGTTTATGGGTATGTATGTATTTGTGCGCACTTGCACTTGCACTCGATAATAATTGAATTATGTCCCAAGGATGACGTTTTTGTTGTCATTATCTCAAACAAACATCGCACTATATCACATTTACAAAACGTACAACTACACATTGTTATCAGATCTCAACACAGTGCTGCCACCTACCAGAACACAGCGGGATGTCGCAGACTTCCCATTTCAAATCGGGATCGATCGTGAAGCACCACGGTCCGGTTGGGTTCTGATTCGGATTCCTACAGAAATTGGACGCATCTGACACCGTTGCATCGGGAAATCGTCTCGCATCCGTTTGGCTGTGTTCGTGTGGATATTGCATGTCCCAGCGCTGACAGGGAATACCCGACTTGGTTTCCGACTTAGTTCCCGCGTAGTCTGTCCCGAGGTTCTTCATTTTACAGTCTGAGTGCGAAAAGGATGAGTTGGCGATGAAAAATAGAAGCAAATATTTATTTTTTATCTTTGAGGGAATTACATTAACTTATAAATATAATAATGGGAACCATCCATTTATGGATATGTCCCATTTAGCTATTATGACATAACCAAAAGGATGCGAAATCCTTGTTTATACCTTTGCACATCGGTATGGCGCAGGTCTCCTTTATCACTCCTGGATCTGTCGTATAACACCATGGTCCCGATTCAGCGTTGTTCGGATTGCGGCAGAAGTTAGAAGCCTCCTCCAAGGACTGGTCCGGAAATATGCTCGCATCCGTGTAGGGATGGATATGAGGCGATTGCGAGTCCCATCTCTGGCACGTCCGTCCGCTTAAAGTTAACCATCTGTCGCCGCGATAGACTTTTCCAACTTCTCTGCAGTCTGAAAGTAAACAACATTCCAATCGATCGCGATCTCTTCCGCGGCTAAAGGAAATAGGAAACTGGATACTTCGAGAGAAATGTACACAACCTCTGTTGGGGGACATAATTTAACCAATGCCCACCTGAACATATCGGAACTAGACACGTCTCCCACGCAACTCTTGGATCAGTCGTGTAACACCAGGGACCGGTCTTCTTTCCGTCTGGATTACGGCAGAAGTTGGCGGCGTCGACGAGGCTGCCATCCGGAAATCGTTTGTCGTCCACGTCCTTGTACGGGTGAGCGTGAGGAGTCTGTTCATCCCAGCGCTGACAGGAGAGGCCAGACGTCGTGTACGCTCGTCTTCCCGCGTAGTCCGTGCCCTCAAGTGTGTTTCGACAATCTGGTACAGAAAGCGGATGTGTTATTTCGTTTCATTATCTACAATAATGAATACCGTAATATTGGAATAATGAACAACTATATAGTGATTCGAATTACAATTGGTCACGTTGCTGATCTACTAAATGAGGATGACTCGGGTGATCTGCAATTTAAAATTCCACACGGGGGACGAATTCCAAACAAATTTACAGTTTGAAATTGATGATATAATCGTATGAGAAAACATTGCCAATTGCCTGGATTAATGTATAATAAAAGGGACACTACAATCCCAAGGCCGGAAATAAATCCCCGATCTCCGTTAAGCAATAAACACGCGCAAGGAGTTGCAGCCCCTTACTCACTCAGACATAAGCCAACATCGAAAGGGGGAGAACGAAGGAGGGAGGGATACGGGAGAGAGTGGGAGAAACACACACACACACACACACAGAGAGAGAGAGAGAGAGAGAGAGAGAGAGAACGACGACGAGGGAAAGCGAAATGGAGAGAGATAGAGGGTGAAAAGTGAGATAGAGACAAACAGAGAGACAGATAGAGAGACAGGCAAGTAGACAAACAAAACACCTCTTTGTGGGCTTTGTTTGTTTGTTTGTTTATTTATTATTTATCGGAAGTTCCAAACCTGCTTTGCAGGTGTCGTAATTAAAGACCAGCGGCTCCGAACGGAGACCAAATTCATCTCGTGCAGTTTCGATGGTATCCTTCAGACGTTCCGTCCACTCGTCCATACTCGGGAAGGTCTTCACCAGGTACTTAAACAACGACTGCTTGAACTCGCCGAGCGGCTTCAGCATCTCCTGTTCGAGAATGCGCTGCGATTCCAACAGCACGTCCCGAGACCAATAGCAGTCAGAGTACACCCAGAGGATGAACTGGACGACTTCGGCGTAATCGAGGTTCAGCTGCAGTTCGAGCATGTCGAGGAACTTGAGCAACTGCGACATCTTGTCCGTCAGCTGGTCCAAGACCTTCAGCGTTTTGGTGTACTTCGGTTTCAGGTATCTGAACGTCGTTTCTCTGGCGACGAAGACCCTTTTCTGTAGGTTGTACGCTCTCTCATCCTGCGTGCTGTGGATCTCGGAGCCTCGCTGGGCGAACGACGTCGCCGTCGTATAGACGGTCCGGATACATTTGTCGTGACACGACGAACAGTAGTCGCTGGATCGCTGTAATCTCTCTGGATGTGCGGAGGAGATGTGGGAAGAAGGGGTGGGTTTGGAGATTAATATGGAATTCATATTAGTGGCGTCTTGCGCTCGGCGGGCTACATTTAAATCGCATCATTGTTGTTATTATCATTATTATTATTATTATAACCAACATCATTAAAATTGTCACCATCGTCATCATCATCATCATCATTGTAATGACCACCATGGTTATTACCATCCTTTAACAGATATCCCATTTAATCCCTGATCATCCTTTCATCGGTAACAGACTTACTCAATTCCACGACAGCACAGTTAAAATATGTCTCCACATTACAGGCAGGCGGCTGATCTAAAATAGTTGATAAAATAAGAGAGAGTGAAATAAATAAAACCTTTATTGTTAAAAAGCCTAGAGAGAGAGAGAGGGGGGGGGAGAGAGAGAGAGAAAGAGTATAAAAGAGAATTACAACGAGTTAAGTCTACAATCATTCCCTCAAATCTCACCAAAAGAAATTCAAAATTTCTGATCTAAATTTGTGTATGCTATATATATATATATATATATATATATATTTTTTTAACTTAATACAAAATATAATTATCGTTAAAGCAGATAAACAATGCTACAGCGGATACTCCAGACTTTAAACAAGAATTACAAATAAATGTGTTTATAAAGTACGATATATAAAGGTCGTGGTTTCGGCGGCTGCTCAATTATATGGACAAACATTTTGTTTGGAAATATCCCATCTATTTTGTTGTTTTCTACACGTTTGTGTGCCGTGTATGTATTAATGGATTATTGTACTTTTATCATTTTTGATGTCTTTATTCCTTGCGATTGACGTTCTAACGTATCACGTTATCTGTCGGTATGTGAGGAAATAATTAATATAGATGATCAACATTACCTGAACTAATATTAAAATTGGAGGAATAATTACTTATATGTTTATGTCTATTAGCATATTTATCATGTGTGATGGCGATAATGTTTCCTTCCAGTCAACTGTTAATCTTGTCATGTTTATCATCTTCAGCTCGTAGGATTATTACCGGATCTAAATAATCTGCTGCTTCTGAAGATAATGTCCTAGAATTTGGTGAGATGGTACATTGTCTACTGTCATCGATGTCCATTCCTTGGGAAGCCATGCAATGCAATAATGCACACTATGCACATGGATCAAGATAGTTATTGTCATTCTATTTAAATATTCCATGATACAGTCGTGAAGAAATGTATTATTGTCAGTGATATTTGTACACCGTGTACGTCTGAAATGTCCATTACACATACTAACTTCGCCGGATGGAATGATATCCCGAAGCCCTACAAAGATGCCTCTATTTTTCCGGCATAGTTTGCATGTGGAAGCGATGTGGATCGCCAGGTAACACTGCTACTGTCGATCTCATGAGACGGGCCAACCAAGGCATAATATCACAGAATGTCGATAAACAGGTATACCATGATCAAAAGATGGTAACAAGAAAGATAATGGCTGAAACTATCTTATACGATAATACCGGATCATTCCGGAATGAAGTGCGTACAATTTCTGGGGGTAAAAATAAAAGCATTGTCCAATATGATCGATCATAAAATGGATGTTGAAAATGTAAATAAAGCATTTGTGGATAAGTAGAAATACCTGTACCATTATGTATCATATCACAGTTCTTCTCCGGGTGATCTTAATATGGGAACAATAGTTAGTCCATTAGTTATTCGTTCCTTGTTACACTATATACACAAATCAACATCTTAACGTCAGATGGAATAGCATGGTGTCGCTAGGTGTTAAACAAGATGGTGTTTTGTCTCTTACTTTATTTGGTGTGTACATAGACTAATCACTTTATCGGTTAAGTCAATCGGGTTATGGTTGCAAAATAAGTCATTTGAGTTTGATGATAATGATGACGTTGATGATGATGATGATGATGATGTCGATTTAGTGGCGCCCTCTATGTTTTAAATAATTGTATTCATTGCTCATATAATTTTAAAGATCAATTTCTTAAATCATATTTCACTTCTTTTTACGATTGTCCATTGTGGGATGTGACCGATCACTACATTTCCAGATGTTATGTATTGCAGATCAAATCCATCAGAAAATTATTTGATTTTCTACACTGAACTCATTGTAATTTATTACCTGTCATTGTCGAATGTCATCTTATCGAATGTCAAGTATTATGTCGTATTTTAACATTTATATCCAATTACTTATCTAATCAAAATATGTCGTTGTGTTTGTAAATGAATCTCGTTATCAGAAGCAGCAGGTCTGCGTTGTCTAAAACCTTTAATAATATCTTATATAAATGTAGATTAGCAAAGAATGTTTTGTATACATAAATGTTTCATAATATATGTAAACAAAGTATTTTTAATAGTTTTAGTACTGATGATGGAGTTCTATATAGACAAGATATCGTATGTGAGATCGAGAATCCAAGTTTGTTTTTCGAAGGCTGAACTTGACGACGTTTTAAATGTGATACGTACAGAATGACTAAATTAAAAGTAATGTAATTATCCTTTGTATGGCACCGTATTGTATATTGCGTGTACTTTAATTAGTAAGATTAAAGAGGGTATTATAGCCGCAGGCAAAGAATCAATCGTATATCGGTATATGTGACCACTGGACGATTGTGTTTGGTCACGAGGTAGCAATCAGGATAGAAATCATGGGCTGTGGATGGATTAATTGATCATCATTAAAATAAAATCTCCGTGCGTCTTGCATGACCTGGATTGAACCTATAAAACGTTTAACAAAATTTTTGTGGTGTCGGATTATCAAGGTCGTTATACATCGAACGGTCACGTCGCGTTTGAGAAGAAATGTGTCGTGGTCGGGAAAAAAGGGAATTTGTTGAATAAAAGAGTCATTTAAAATGGAGCTAAATCCATAAGAGACAACAGCGTGTTGGATGGTACATTTGCTGAATAAACGACGTCCGCAATAAGAGGTGTCACTGTACAGTATATACTTACTGTTCTGATGTGGCATATAAAACAAACGACAGCCACATCTCGATGCTAGATATTCAGCTTCACATTCAAGTCGACATTTTGTCTTCCCATATTTCTCATAGTAATCTAGTTCGGAATCAGCGCAAGAACCCCAAGGAGGCTTCAGCTTATTGAGCTGTAAGTTAAACGTGTTATCCTTTACCTTATCTGAGCAACTGGTTGGCACGCTATAGTTTAAACATCGGAGACTATATATATATATATATATATATATATATATATATATATGGGTGAAATACCAATTAATTCTAACCTCTGTCATTTTCAGGTCGACGTAAGATACGAGTCCCGGAGAAATACTCAGTCCTTGGCCATACATCAAAGGAACTTCTTCGGGTTCGTGCATGTACATCTGACGGATAGATTAATGATTTTCTTTTATCAGTAAAAATTGTTTTACTTTTATAAATGATAGATTATTGATTATATCAAAAGGGTAATAATGGGGTATGTGTGTATGTGTCCGTGTGTGTGTGTGTGTGCGCGGGGTGTGTGCGTGTATGTGTGTGTGTGTGTGTGTGTGCGCGCAGGGTGTGTGCGTATATATATATATATATATATATAGTGTGTGTTTGTGTATATGTCTGTCTGTCTGTCTGTCTGTCTGTCTGTCTGTCTGTCTGTCTGTCTGTCTGTCTGTCTGTCTGTCTGTGTATTAATAATAATGATAATTAGTGAAACCTTTATCCCGGCACCGTCCTTTAGCCTTCTCACATATTCGTAATGTTCAATGTTGAAGGTCAGTGACATTCCATAACTCCACCCTGTGAAATAAACAACGTAACAATATATTAAATAAAACAACACAACAAGAAATAAAACAATACAACAAACAATAAAACAACACAATAACAAATAAAATAATAAAACAAAAAATTAAACAACACAATATGAAATAAAACAATACAACAAACAATTAAACAATATAACAACAAAAATAGATTAATACAACAATATATTAAATGAAACAACACGCCAAAATATTCTACAACACAATAAAAAAACTAAACAATACAACAACAAATAAAATGATACAACAAAAATAAAACAATACAACAATATATGAAATAAAACAACACAATAAAAATAAAACAACACAATAAGAAATAAAATAATACAACAACAAAATGAACAATACAACAAAAAAGAAAATAATACAACAAAAAATATATATTTTATATATGAAGAGAGATGAACACATAGTCCCCACGTTGTTTTCCATGCAGATTAAAGGCTGTGATAGGCCAAATTATGTTAAAGACACTACTACTCTACAGTGATAAGTTATTTGATTTGTTTCTACTTCAGATCAACTTAGCATGTCAAAGAAAATATAAAGCTACATAACAATAGAAGAAGAAAAAATACCATAATACGGCAATATAAAATATATATTTTATATATGAAGAGAGATGAACACATAGTCCCCACGTTGTTTTCCATGCAGATTAAAGGCTGTGATAGGCCAAATTATGTTAAAGACACTACT
>JAODUP010000196.1:222500-265000 GCA_025642065.1 Paralvinella palmiformis | reverse complement strand
ATCGATTGTTGTTCAGAATGTTGATCTCTTCTCCGACTTTGTGAGCGTATTCGTTGTACATATCCCGAAGGCCGTGATAAATACACATCCTGATCCGACTGTTGTAGCTGTACTGGAGCGCGCCCGACGCCTGTGTCGCCCTCTCGTAGCGGATCTGTTCATCCTGGAGGCGACGGTTGACCAGCAGCATCTGGCTGATGGCGCTCTTCAGTTTCCGGATCTTTCCGTTCAGGATGACGTCGCTCGGCCGGGTCACCTCAATCTCCCCCGCCGTCGACGATCCGTCCAGTCTTCGTTCTGACATCGTTCCGGTGAAGCCACGGATGTTTCCTTTCTCCGGAAGCGGAATTTCTTCTTCCGAATTGAATATCACCGGATGGCGGGAAGAAAAATATAATTTTTTTAAACCTGATCCAATACTCTTCGTCGGAATGTGAACTCTTCTGAGAGTCTATCAACTTCGATATCCTCACTGGATGACGCGATCTCGTCTTTATACATTTTCTCATTTCGCTGTATCAACAAAGGCGATGTTTTTACAAACTTCTACCCCAATTGTGTTTATCATATGAAGACACCAATACAAGCCGGTTATTGCTTGTATTGATCGCATCACGTGAAATTAAAACCAATTGTTCTCTGTCAGACTGGTGGCTAACACAAACTGTCAGATGCACTGCATCCGTTAAGTGACCGTGGAATGAATTAATGCAACCGCTCTCTTTGTTATTCGCACCATTACAACAACAACAACACTAATAATTCTATATTAATGTCTTCATTATGAACATTAAGCTATATTAGTACAAAATATAGCTATCGTTACGACATATAAACAATGTTCCAGGCATTAAACAAAAAATTCAAAACGAATGTGTTTATAAAATATGATATATACGTCAGAATGTGTCATGTTAATAAATAAACATTTAAAAAAAAAATTATCATATATATATATATATATATATATATATATATATATAAAATTTTAAAAAATCCATTAATCGGACAAGGTTTGTTACAGGATAATATGTTAGAGTAAAATAAATGTCAAATCTGTCAGAATCAACATATAAAGAAGGTCAATTTAACACAGAGGTATTAGTAATTAGTTATACGTTATTATGATTGGTTATGAGGAATAAGAGGTCTCCGATCCCCTAAGAGTGGCTTGATAAATATCGCAGCAGAGAATATTATATCTAATTAAATGAATATTCATAAACCAAATGTGATTAATGTACATAGACTTTGAATATTATTATAGTCATTTATTAATATATTGGACACTTTAGAAAATTGGAAATATTGTATATAAATATTGTTTATTACTAACCTGGAGTGAGTGAGTGAGTGAGTGAGTGAGTGAAGATAGATAGATAGATAGATAGAGAGATAGATAGAGAGAGAGAGAGAGAGAGAGAGAGAGAGAGAGAGAGAAGTGGGCCCCCTGACTAACCACGTACACGAGGTGACCTGGACTTTGAGATGGCTAGCGAAGATCACTGTCAATTGAATACGACAATGACAAGCAGTTGCCATTGTCACTTTAACATTATAAATCGACTTTAAATGCCGACAAGACAGGGATCGCTTTTAACTTTAACTTTATCATTGGATAGGGGATGGGGTGGCGTATTAGAGTCGGAATGTCAAAAAGGAGACGTTGTCCTTAGCTAAGTCAGTTTATAGATTGTCCAGATTGACTGAAGATGTTAGCCGACTGACATCGCGTGCTTACTAACTCTTGATTATGCCAGATAATTGCAATCTCTCGTATAAACATCACAGAGAGTTCGTGGTAAAATGGCATGAGCACGTCAGTACACACACACACACACACACAAATATATATATATATATATATATACACGCACGCACACGCACAGTCAGACACACACACGTATACATACATGCACGCACAGTCAGACACACACGCGCACACATATGCACACACATACAGGAACGTGACTCTTTAGAAGGTTTTCCTCAGAAAGACCTAGACACTAATAACATCATAACATTGTATATAATAATAATAATGTATATTTAATAAAGCGCCCTTACTAGCAGGAGCCATTCAAAGGCGCTATACAAATAATATGTAATTTAATAATACCCCAAATAATGTCTGTAAAAACCCTGTAATGATTTAAAAGATAATAATTATTTATCTGTGAAAGGAAATTTTAAAAAGGTGTGTTTTTTGAAGAGACTTAAAATTTCCAAGAGACGACGAATTTCTAATATTTGCCCCGGGAACCTTTTTCCACAAATTGGGGGGGCAAAAACTAAACGCACAATCACCATATGACTTGAGCCGAGACACTGGCACCTGCAATAGTATCTGACTGGATGACCTGAGTTTTCGGGATGAATTTCTAATGGAAACCAGTTCACACAAGGGATTCTGGGCCATATCATTAATAGATTTATAAGTTATTAACAGAATCCTTTAAAAAGGATACGCTGTCTAACAGGTAGCCAATGTAGTTTTTGAAGAATTGGGGTAATATGATCATATTTTCTAGTATTTGTTACAATGGAGCTGCACTTTTTTTTAATTCCTGAAAGGGGATTAATGTTATAATCAGATATGCCATATAACAGGGAGTTACAATAGTCTATAAGGAACAAAGGAAAGAACTACAGTTAAAAGTGATTCTTGTGTCAAGAATGCTTTTAAACAGTGGATGTTCTTAAGATGGTAGTAGGCAGCTCGGGATACTGATGTGACATGTTCATGCATGTTAATACATTGGTCAAAAAAACCCCCAGATTTTTTACTGACCCATTAGGGGTAATCGAAATGCACCCATCTGTAATGCTGGTGTCTTTTGGGATTTAACACAATTTGGGGATGCCAAATATAAAATATTTGTTTTTTTATCATTTACTTTTAGAAGATTTTGAGTCATCCATAGCCGGATATCGGCAATACAATGTTCTAAATTCTTCAAGGAAGAGGAGAAATTTAATCATTGTTTAGGATCCAGGATATATAAAAAGCTGTGTGTCATCAGCATACAAGTGATATTTAATCCCATATCGCTGTGCAATGATCCCAAAAGGACGGGTATACATTGTGAAAACCAGAGGACCAAGAACTGAACCCTGTGGTACACCAGATAACAAAAACTGAATGTCAGATAAAATACCATGAACAGACACTCTCTGGGAGCGTTGTTCCAGATAGGATCTAAACCATTCAAGTACTTTACCTGACAGACCAAACATGTCTTTTTTAAACCCAGAGAAAAGCATTTTGGTCAACTGTATCAAATGCAGCAGACAGGTCCAGAAGAACAAGTATTACTGGCTTACCTTGATCAATTGACATCATAATATCATTTTTTACTCGAACCAAGGCTGTTTCAGTGCTGTGACCACTTTTATAGGCAGACTTTGTGATTCATTAAGGTTATTATTGATTAAATATTTGTTTAGATGGAAAGCAACTGCCTTTTCTATAATTTTTGATAAAAATGTAAGATTTGAAACAGGTCTGTAATTGTTTAGAATATTACAGTCCCAAATGTGTTTTTTATTAATGGTTTTTTAAAAGGGGGGCTTTCATGGATCTTGGGAAAAAAACCCAAAAGATAATGATTTATTAACTATATTTGTAATTGGGTTTATCAGAACATCCAGACAATCTTTCACAAGCCATTAGGATTGGGTCAACTGCACAGAAAGCATTAGATGACTTTTTCAGCAACTGTCTGATATCAGTCTCTGTAAAAGGCTCAAATTATCCTCATGGATATGCAGGACTTTTCTACCAATGGTGTACCCTGTGATAAGGTGCTGGACTGGAACCCACTATGTATATTTAATATTTTTTTCAGAAGAAGTTATTAAAACAATGGGCCATATCTTTATCTGAGTTGATATTATTTGGGAGGACATTTTACTTTTTTTGTAATACTTTATTCACAACACTGAAAACAGTCCTTTGATTTCCCTTTTGGGTGCTTTGATCTTTTTATTATAATATTCAGTTTCGAGGCAAGGGTATTTTTAACAAGAATTTTACTGACCTTGAACATTTCAAAATGAACACACAAACTGGTCCCGATCCACAGACGCTCACAATACCTTCTGTGTCTCTTTGCAGCCTGTATGTTCTTATTATACCATGGCAGCATTGGTCTGCTTGGCATTTCCTTTGTCCTTAAAGGTGCATGTTGATCTACAATGTCTCTCAATGTATTATCATAGAGATCCACCAGATGATCCACATCATCCGGTGGATCCAATACCAGAGAAGAGACTCGCAGATCAGCAAGAAAAGCCTCCTTGTCAATTGACTTGTATCTTCTATATGAAATATCTTTAGATATATATCCGATCACTAATATCGTCACAATTGTCGCAGGATATAGGCATACGTTATATTTACTGGCTTTAAATGTCTGAGAAACTGATGTAGCAATAGACTGAGATAGAAGTAATTTATCATCATTCGAATAATGATCACTTTATCATAAGGAACTAAATGCCTTATATTTAGCGAGCATTTTTAACTCCTCGTTATCGACCCATTAATTGACAATGGAGTCCAAAGTTAAGACATTTTCACGGTCCACACACACATATATAATATTTTTGCCTGAAACATTTTAGGGCCTCAAATGTAATACGCTTTAAATTTATACTCCATGGAATTATTTATTTTGTGAATGATATCGCATTATTCCATTATTTGCGCCTACGCCATGTGGTTAGTCAAAAATTCGGAATGTCAACAAATATGGTCGATAAAATAGTTCATGGTTCAGTTTTATAAGTACAATTTATAAATATCAAATTTGTATTCGTCATCAATTAGAACTAACGTCTAGGTGATTTTATTACATTGTTCGTTGGTCGCTTTACTTGTTCTGTTAACCTTTTAGAAGCCTTTCATGTATTATATTTAGCATATTGCGTCAATAGATGGTGTTCGTAAAAGGTGACGTGTTCGTTTGGGACAATGCTGGGTTTTTAAGCTAAATTTCTGTTTTCGTAAACAAATGTTGTTATTGCCTTCACTATTACGTAGTCCGTTGTTGACTAACAAAGATCTAAATCGGTAAAATCGGTGATAAAACTGAATAAAATGCCATAACGATATATTGTTTATCTTAATTATAACGAATAATTTATATTGTTTAATTACGTTTAGTTTTATCCACAGTTTCTGAGAATCAGCAGGCATCGTGTTATTTTTTACTTGATATATAATAATTAATGTTCATTTCAAACTGACAGTGTAACAGAATCTTTAAAAAACTGTATATGATGAAAAATGTTCACTCCAAGACTCAGGGATTAACCCATTGACCTGAAAGAAAGCTAGACCCTGCACGCCTGTCGATTTGATGGCAAACATGTCCCAAAAAGGAAACCAGACTGCTAAAATCAGGTTTATAATCATGGTGAATTATTGTTGTGTCGTTGGTTACAAAAGCCGTGGAGTAATACAAAAGGAATATCTTTTCATAGGTAAGGAATACATTTAAAATAGCTGTTAAAGCGTTTTCTTGAGAGAAATTAAGCTTAACTATTATTATAGTCTGTGGCGTTTGATCCCAACTAGACTGCATTAAACGACATTTACATATTGGCGTATAATAGGACAGAAGTAATGCAGATTCTCTGCACACGCAAAATTATAATGCACACATCACAATAAATGTCCGTATTCATATGTTTAAAACTCGAAGCGCAGCTGCTTCAAAGTTTGCTTTTGCCCGTACCGGAAGTGAGCGCTGTTTGGTCATGGCAGTCCAATCAAACAGCAATGAGTGCTAGGTCTAGTTTTCTTTTCAGGTCAATGGATTAACCTAATTACTCCTTTTTTTACCATAATAAACCAACCGATTTTTATTCATCTTACTCCAGAACTGGTTAAACCAAACTTCACATCTATATTTATCATCCATTTTTATGAATTACAACTAAAGAAATTGGGGTCTTTTACGCGATAACAATATTTTTGACAATACGATAACAATAACATCATCATCATCAACAGCAACAACAACAACAATACCAATGACTAGCATGGTAGTGTTTGACATGACTGGATACATCAGTGAGAAAGAAAGCTTGTAACCTAAATAATAGTCCACGAACTAGACTTTTTTAATAGATGAGATATTCGGGGGAGAAAGAATTGTTAAGTTGTAGGGCTAAACGAACTGTAGTTTCTGGCATACTTACTCACTCACAGGACTGATATTAGAGATAGATTTAGTATACTTTATCGAATAAATTAATAGGGTGCTCCAATGTCGCCTGCATGTGTGAGTTCAAATCCTAACCTTAACTGTCCCTGCAGGATGTTCCATCTGATCATCTCATTTCTTCCAACCAAATATTCTAGGTGCTATCAGCGACCAGTCAAAACAAAAATCGCCTGCTCCCTCCCTCCATCACTTCCTCACTCACTTCCTCACTCACTCACTCATTCGCTAGATAGCTAACTCATTCAACCACTCAATGACCCACTCATTGACTCACTCGTCGAATTAGTTAATACTGGAAACACATTTATAAACAAAACACTCACTGTACTTGTACTCGTCACCGAAACTGAGCGGAGAACTTCGTCAGCATTCGGCGTATAATTTTCCCTTTCCCAAGAAGCAGCCCCTGTCTCCGCCATCTTGAACAAAATCCAAGTTGCAGGTCAACAGTTTCCAGAAGCCGAACGGAGACGGTCACGTGACTACAGCCAACCGAATGTCCAATCGGGGAAATTAAACGATAATCGGATGGCGTTTAGTATCGCCGGATTAACGTGGCGTTGGTACCAGGGACGGCTGTCAACTGAGCGAAATAGATGATCCTCGGGTGATAAATTATCGTCGCATCGGTAATCGATCCCGATCTAATCCAGTTTCAGTTCCATTAGCTATAATGGTGTCTCCTCGGTTCAGTTCGATCGGCGCACATTAAGGTGATCACTTTCTGTAATAACCTAATGCTCCCTTGTAAACTGCTTCGATCAACATTCTAAACTAAAAGTAGAACGACGTACGGCGCCATAAACCTGTGGGGCGGGTAACCTGATACTGGCTTTATGTTATAGTCTGTTATGCATTTTTAAACGGGGTTGGTGATTATTATCTAGATTGCACGTACCGACCCGATCGGTCGGGGTAACGGACTAAATTTGACTTGTTGACCCCAAAATAAGCCCATTTCTTGTGTTACTATGGCCTACGAGTGAGCGAGTGTCAGCCAGTAGTTTGTTTAGCACTTGTCATGCTTGCGACAGATAGTCGAGTCCTATAGGAAACATCCCACAAAAATGGCATGAATGAGATTCGAACCCACAACCTAGAGGTTTGCAATGGAGTGTTATAACCGCTGCGATATAAAGAGTCCTTCACAATAGCTTCGGAACATCTATGCTTCTAGATTAATGTTGTAAAATATGCTGTTCGATTTACTGTGATTAATCTAAGGTGTTACAGATGTGTGTCCAACCACGCTGACAATTAGCCTATGGATGTACCTGCTGTTAAATGGGGACTAAAAGGCCTTAAAGTATATTATATATTAGATATATTCACAGACCCTATTTTTCATATGAATGATTCAGAACGTACATACAGGACATTCCATTTTATGGTATGAAGTGTAAGATTTTAAGTCTGTGGCACACGGCGCTGCCAATTAGCTAATGGTGGTATCTTCTGTTAACCTGGGGGGGGGGGGGTACTTAAAGTGTATTAATATATATTCATTTTATATTTTAGATATATTTATGGACGATATTTTAAAATTGAAGGTTTCGGGACGTTAATAGAGAACAGTTTATTTTATTTAAATTGATACTAATTGGTTCACTCTGCTTGATTAAATAGAAGGAAATGCCCACGTTTTAGCGATAAAGGATATCTTTTAATAATTAAAACTTTACGAACGTACTCCATTGGTGTTCATTTTTTAGTGCAAACAAAGTAATGGATTCAAATGATAACGAATCGTTCCATTTGTTGATCGGAGTAACCAAGTAAATAATGGTAGCTATTTTATATGCGAATCTAAGGCGAACAATTATTTTTAATAAAATAGATACTGTGTGTTTGTTAGAAAAAAATAGACCGTTTTCTGTTGTCTAATTCCCATCTGAATGCCGAGTGCGCACGTGATAATTCAACATATTCGCGCTTAATGTTCTCAGTGTGGACAATTTATAGATTAATTTATCACGTGAATTATGCATCTTTTATAGTCATGTGTCACTAGATAAATACCCAATTCGATTCATGGAAAACGAATATACAAATAATAATTCATGCTGCGGAAAACGCAGTGAAATAGACAATTCCCCGACAGGTGCAACACACACGCGCGCGCACACACGCGCGCGCACGCGCACACACACGCACTGTGTGGGCGTGTATGCATATAGGTTTATATATAGAAACACACACACACACACACACACACATACAATACTTATTTGCCTATTGAAGAACGCCTAGGATAAATGAAGTAACCCATCAAATAACACTCTTTCTGCTCTGAGTGTTGTAAAGAAATGTAATTAATCTGAATAATTGTCTTTTCGTTCTAAGAAATCTAAGATATTTTTCTTCCCCCATAAAGCACTGAACAGAGATAATGATATATTTAGAGTAAGCCATTGAATAGTTTCCTTGTTCGTACTCCACACAGAAAATGCTACGTCGAGAACAATGGAATAACTTAATAGGCATTGGTTTGGGTTCAGTAAAATCGCCAGTTATTATGTTATAACGTGTTAAATCGCCAGCCCGCTAATAGTCTCGGGCCGAATCAGTTCGGAAGGTGCACATACGCTTACGTAGATTCAGCCGCAAATACCGACTATCTTCGTACATGGATCGATCCTATTCATTTACAAACCGACGCAACGAACAAACAGCGAAAATGTCAACTTCGTGACTAATACGAACAGAGATCTAAATGCGACGTTACAGTATGCTGACGCGATGTCTTTCAACGAGTCGAACTTGGCTACAGTCCCAAGCTACTTTATCCAGTACCATCTCTCGGCCTCGGTTCAACGTCAGACCGGAATCAACAGTTACGCCAAACGTCGACATTCAGCCTTCGCTGTGGTGTAGGTGCAAGTCGTAGCTGAAGCTGTTTGCTCGAACCTACCGCTCTCAGATTGAAGCCCAAAAAAAAAAACAGGATAAAAACGCAATATTTCGTCGAGAGACACACCCTAGTAGGCGTGTGCAGTACAATACTAGGCGTGGATTGACTGTCATAGTTCATACCGTGAACGACGTCCAACCAACCGTAACATACGGCGAGCCGTGAATTGTATCAAATGGGCCGAGTCAAGTACTGATATTCTGTCGGCTTTCTGGGTCTAGTCTTAAGGACAGAAACAACGCCTAACTTGAGGCAAAGCCACGCTCATATTATGGACTAAATCTCGGATTATTCGCTCTAAGTCTAGTTGCTTACAAGATGGGTGAGTCTCATTGATATCTATGCCGATATGGTGTTTATGCTTGGTATACTTAGTTATGAACGAAGTATGTGCTATTTTAATGTGGCTTTTTCTTTACGAACAACGAACGACTCAGAAAAGACAAAGAACCACAAACTAATGCATGCACTTAACACGATAACAAAGCTGTTTAATGTGCTCGCATTCTATTTGAACCGTCAATGGTTCAATCGTAATTGAATTGAAGAGAAACCAGTATTGCTCTGAAAACTGTTCATAGTCAATAATTAGCCATTTAGTGGTTTCAGGCTGGTGACTTCAATGCGCATGTAGTAAACAGTGTTTACTGCGACTGTCGACAGTACCACAGGCGCATCTATTTATAATTTCTTGCCAAACATGAAATACCGCTAGAGTCAACGCTGGTTTTTTTTTTTAAAAACCTACTCAGTAACTTATCAAACAAGGGTTAATATTTGTTAATGATTCTATTGATAATGATGAGGTTTTTGTAAAGAAGTGTCTTGTCCAGTTTATTTTACATGATAGGAATAACAATTAGTTAATGGAGGTTTAGCTTAAAAATGTAATTCGTTCAAATGACAAATGTGTGATAGGCTTATTTTATTGTATATTTCCTGCACGTCTCATTAATAATAATAATAATAATATTATTATTATTATTATTGATGTTGTTGTTGTTATTATTATTAATGATATGATGGAACGGGATAAACTAGCTGCCTCTAATTCGGCGATCAAAGGTCGATTACATGTAAACAAACTAACGCCGTAAATGTATAATCTAAATTATATTATCTTCCTCAGTATCAGCCACAGTCATTGGCGCCATAGTAGGTGTCATCATTGGGATTGTCCTGCTGATTGTACTCATCACCTGCATCATCTATATCAGCCGCAAACTGAAGAAGAAGACCAACTCCAGATCAAAGATCATTTCGTCGAACGGCGTTGTGATAAAAGACAAATGGTAAGTGGTACGGGTTCGGCCTTCTTTTGATCTACAACCAGTACCGTGTCCGTCTTCATCGAGGATACAGCATTCACTAGAAATATCAGGAACAGTATTGGAAAATATTGCATTGCTCCAGTTCGCTTGGCACGCACTTTCCTGTTATACGATATGTCTTACGGCATAGAGTGATTGTCATTCCAGGGAAGAGGATTCATTTGGTCAGCCTGTAAAACTATTAAAATCCCGTTAATGGTTTCAGTGTAACGGTAAATGTCGCCGTATTGTGCACAGGGTAGGCTAAATAGGCCGAGGGACCTCCAAAAAGTAATGAGGCGAAGTGAAAGATGAAACACCGTTCTGACATAGCGGATGATAGCTCGGCCGGGTTTTGAACCCAAGTGCTTTAGATCTGTGGCCAACCGCGCTACCTGATAGGCCATGGTTCCAGTGGACATATTATGGATTTTAATGAATTAGCTGTTTAATATGTTTCCTGATCACATAATAACACAGAAAATTGTTCTGGAAACTGATTTTAATTAGTTTATTTTTCAATAACTCTTTTATTTCTTGGCACATTAAGCATTTTGTAAAATATTTGTTGCGGTGAACGTTTCCCTTTATTTACAGCATTTCATTTTCGATCACACACACACACACACACACACACACACACACACACACACACATATATATATATATATATATATATATCATAATGTTTATTATTATAGGGCTGAAGATGAAGATGTTAAGAAATACTTCACAGAAGAAGAAAACAGGTTATAACGAGTTATATAACAATAACTAAGTTCAACATTTTAAGTTCAAACGTTATTTGATAACTACCATTATGTGTCTTCGTTATAACCCTTCTATGTATTATAAACTGATTCTTCCCCCCCCAAACAAAATACATATTTATCTAGACTACATCATGATCCTGGTCGCCATTGCTGTTATTTAGAGTAGAGTGACACTAATTAGCTAATGTTGGATGTCTCTGCTTCGTTTAACACATTTACACATTTTCCCAAATTTACCGCATGACCCGTTGCCATGACAACTCAGGACAAGAAGAAAGATTGTCAGACCGGAAGTGATCGCTTGGTACGACAGTCCATTCGTCGGTAGGCTACCCGAAGCCCTGAAAGCGAACACGCATTTCTATGGCACAGAATATGCCAGCGAGCCCACTAACATCCCAATCAGCCATCATCCGAAGTTGTTTTATCGCTTGCCAACTAACGCAGTTTCCGGTCTGGTGCCGCTAACGGGATTTCACACGGTGCCTCTCAGCGGTTGGTCCGTCGGTGGCTCGCCGACTAAAAACGACACCATGAGAAGCGGGGCGTCTAAGGCAGCCTCATTGCCCACGGTCAGAACCCTGAGGCCAATGACACTGCGAGACGTAGACCTTCCGCCACTTGGACGCGAACCTCAGCCAACGGTTCCCAATGGATACCCACTGCCATCATCAACAACAAGAGGAAGACCAACGCCGGTGATGCCTTACGGTTTGGCTGCAGCGGCACAAGTCATTCCCGCCGCCGTAACGGGGTGGAGCTCGTTCCAACGACCTTTGACCAATGTACCATTGGAAAGGTTGATAGAAGAACCAGCAAATAGTGGCCGAGCTCTCGCCCATTTAGGGAATTCCGCACACTGGCCTCCTGAATTAGACTCCATAATGCAAAACGGTGTAACGGGTTATGTTCCTCGAAACATGCGAAGTGAGCAGTTTCCATATCTGAGACCGGAATTTCCCTCGAATGTAAGCAACGATCTACGATCCACTTTACATCCAGGATCAACTCCAAATGCCGTAAATGAACTGCCTGGAAATATAAGACAAGAAGTGAACGAAACAGCTCTAAATTTGAGAAACGAAATACCTGAAAATGTGATTGATGAATTGTCTCCAAATTTAGGGAGAGAACCATTTTCAAACTTGGGAAATGAATTGCCGTCAAATTTGACAAATGATCCGACTCAAAATTTAACAAATGAATTACCTCCAAATCTTAGACGCAAATTGACCCAAAATTCAATAAATGAATTGCCTCCAAATTTGCGAAACGAATTGCCTGGAAATTTAAGAGGTGAACCACCCTCAAATATGAGAAATGCATTGACCCAAAAATTGAAAAATGAATTTCCCCCACATTTGAAAAATGAATTGTCCTCAGATTTAAAGAGTGAGCCATCCCCACGTATGAGCAATGGATTTCCTACCAATTTAACGGATGAACCACCTTCAAATCTAAGAGGGCCTCCTCAAAATCTTAGGACCGAATTTCCTACTGATCTGAGAGATGAACCACACCCAAATCTTAGGAAAGAATTGTCCCCGAATCTTCCAACAGAGCTATCCATAAAGCCGAGGAATGAACTCTCTTCCAATATGGAAAAGGAATCGCACCCAGACACGATTTCTGAAAACCCCCGTACCACAAGTAATGGGTCACGGGCGGATGGTTTGGGAGGAGAAATTGAAACACGACCAAATTCAATTCGTGATTCAACTAGAAATCCTGAAACTATTGTACCAGAGGGACCTATCCGCATACTGAAGACACCACCGAGAAAGAAAAACAAAGGGTGGGATGACGATCGTCCGACCTCCCAGCTGAGTAGAGACGAGTCCAAGTCATATAATGATATGAGTGAAGGAACCTTTCGGGACGAAGGTGGAGAAAACAGCAATGATAGGTAGTAATCTTACGCAGAGAGATGACCGTGGGCTTTGGTTTCTGAAAGACTATAACAATTAGGCTTAAGGATGATAAATTAGCATTTCTAATGAATAAGGGCGAAGGTCTCGTACGTTAATGGAAGGCATAACTTTCGAATTATATATTTGGATATTACCTCATCAATCTTACTAATAATTAGCGATATGCACTTTAAAAAAAATCCATGTAGAGAAAAGAGATGTATACACGTTAAATTATCAATTTTCAGTGTTCCAATAAGGAATCCACAGGAAGAGTAACGAGTGAGTTTCCTTTGAGCTACCGTCATTTATAGCTATTTTCCTGCAGATTTCCTATGGAAGAATGATACATTTCCGTGATGGTGTTACGGCTAAGTTTGCTTCATCCTCGATACTGTATCCAATGTTTCGCGTTGAAAACGCAACAAACGCATCTAGGATTACAAGATGACAAAGTTGAAATCCTTCTTAGCTTCGGCTTGGTCAGATCCTCACCGGCTGACTTTGTGATGGCATTTCTAATTCATTTTTCATCATCTCCATGGTTTCACTTGGTGGCGGTTACAACATCGTTTTGCTGACAATATATTTCATGTCATGGCCTAAACAATACCATTTGATCGTTGGCTTTGTCCCCTTCGACCTTCTTATAAAACATCGGATGAAATATTGCGTCATTAGCAGCAAATAAAACGTTTGGGCAGGAGGATGGTGGGAGGTGCCATTAATTGATAACCACAAACAAACTGAACACGCCCGTAGGACAGTAGATGCATCTACTACTAGCCAATTACAAAACTTATATCTAACAAACAGGGCGAAACCAAAAGGAATCGCTGACACCGTATCAATAATAAAGAGTAGCACTATTTCAGAAATATTAACCTCTTGATATAATGCTTAATTTGCAAACAGGATGTATTTTGGACACATAGATCGGACGGAACACGTCGAGGTGAAGGAAAAAAGGTAATATTATCTTTTCTTAATTTATGCGAACTATTTTAGAATCATTCATCTCCCTGGTAACACATCAACGAACAAACAAACGAAGTTATAACAAATAATTAATTACCACGCCTCACATCTGAACTATGAAAAAGTGGCATGTTGATTGTTCTGGATTCATAGGAGGAGAGAAGAGGTCATTATTCCGCCCGAGCCTCAACCTCTTCCACCACCACCACCACCGGTCGTAGTACCTCCCCCTTCGCCACCAAGACCACAACAACCAAGGTAGGTGTCTCTACATGTACAAATACTAAACAGTAATCATGTAGTTAAATCCCGCAAATCAATTAAAGGTTTTCTAATCGTAAAGTTGTCAATAACGTACAGTTAATGTTTTCATCTTACAGATTGGCGAGGTACAGAATTCGTAGTTGGTAAGTAAATTTTCTATACACTCAAATGTTATTATTTTACAATATGTGGCTTATTTTGTTAACTATTTTATATTTTCTATACACTCAAATGTTATTATTGTACAATATGTGACTTATTTTGTTAACTATTTTATATTTTCTATACACTCAAATGTTATTATTGTACAATATGTGGCTTATTTTGTTAACTATTATATATTTTCTATACACTCAAATGTTATTATTGTACTATATGTAGCTTATTTTGTTAACTATTTAAAAACTATTTTTTGAAAGCTGGTGTAGATTTCTTTAACCATTGATGTGTTATGTTTCAGGACAAAAAGACAACGCGATCCTCCGCCTCTGAAACGCCGAGGATCAACTGGGTAAAAGACAGACATATATAAAGTTTACTACAATACAATCGTAGTTAGAACCATATTAGTGCATGGAAATACAAAAACACATTAAAACAGTTAATCAATCAAACTAGTGCTACTCCCATTCTTTAAAAATACCAGTAAAGATAGTAATTAATAGATGTAGTTTGTCATTAATACCCATTTTAACTGTATATAGGTTTTAAAAAAACTAACATTTTCAACTAATTTATTCTCTCAATTACAAATATCTGAATTCGACTTTGGCTTTGGTCTGTTTCTTTTATCTTTTTGGGGACCTTTATCTTTTGTTCGTGTTTTACATACTAACAACGAAAACATTCTAAAAAAGATCGTATCATGCTTGTATCGTTAAGACAAGTAATATGAAGTGAGCTTAACATTATGGCAACAAATAATTCTGTGTCAGTGCCATTTACAAATAGTAATTACTAAGCATATTAATATCTTAGTATGACACGACTTATTTTATACTGTAGCAATGGCGAAGGCATCAAAGATTTCGTGTATGGAATTCCGTATCCTGTTTCCAGGTGAGACGCTTCATTAAGCAAAATACGTGTACACGAGTTCGTGCATGTGTGTGTGTGTTTGTGTGTGTGTAAATGACAATTAACTCATTTCCAATTCACACACACGCCTAATGCATATTTGTTTGTTTGTGTTCGCCAAAAAATCTGACAAAAGTCTTAAACGGCGGTGAATATGATATTGGTTGAGACTGATTAGGACTATAATGTTTACTCATTAAAATTCGGTTTTTATTATTCAAAACCGTTAATTATGTGGGACGTAGCCCTCCGCAAGAGCAAGCTTTAAAGTTTTGAGCTTGTATATATATATATATATATATATATGGGTGTGTGTGTGTGTGTGTGCGTGCTTGTGTGTGTCCAGTTACATTTCATACGTAATATATACAATTATCAAAATTAGAAGGACTATTGCATATCTATAGACTGCACATACACACACACACACACACACTATATATATATATATATATATATATATATATACTTTAGTTGGTCGCCAATACCAGCCCAACCGACACAACCCACACCGGCAGCACCACCACCACCACCACCACAGCCTCTACCATCAGCACCACCTGTACCAAACCCAGCTGTAGAGTGCGTACAGCCGGAACATAAATGCCAGTCGATCGAGGAACAAGAACGCGTTCTGGTCATAGACGACACGATGACGGAAAGGAGCTTTAATACTCGATATAACAGCCGAGTATCAGCCATTGTTGATAACCACGTCACAGCCGGTGTAACGCAGTCGATGACCAATCAGGTAGAAAATTGCACTCGAGAGCATTTGGTGCCTAAGATCATCACCGATTTGGTATAGAGGGCAAGGTGGTTTGAGGTGACACCGAAATATGCGCCATTAGTCTTTCAAAGTCATTCCTTCAAGCCTGAACTAATAATGGCAGAGCGTTTATAAGGCCCTTGCTAATGATATAATTATGAAATTTATATTCGTTATTGTATAGCTCACGGTATTATTATATTATTATTATTATATTGTAGCTAATAAGCCATTATGTATACCGTAGATTAAAATGTCTACATATTAATTACTTTTTAGCTAGTGTTAACCCGATGTAAATAGTCTTTTTAAGATTGCATGCCAATTTTGGAAAACTTGAAAGTGTACATAAAATGCTGATCTAAATACATGTTTATATATATATATATATATATATATATATATATATATATGTGGTGAAATACTATAATCAGGATTCCCACTATCCAAATCCTGGAAAATAACACATTAATTTTCCAGGTCCTGGAAATATCCTTGAATTTTACAAAATCAGGAAATGTCCTGGAAAAATATTGCCTGTGAAAACAATCCGCTCAGAACAAAAACGCCCGTGAATAAATATTATGTCTGTAGAACAAAACTTCGTTTGTAGAAGAAAAAGAGTACTGGTACATACTGTTACTGTCCCATGTTAGTTAAAATGTAATGAAAAGTGGGTGGATCAGACAGCTAGAAAGGGTGAGCAGGAAGCTGTATTATAAAAAATGTCAATAATCGATCATACATTGAATTAATATGATGTGCTTATTCCCACATATCTTGATTTATTACCTTTAAATCTTGTATACTTTGTCCTGAAAATGGTAATTTTGATCGGGAAATGTCCTGGAAAATAATATTTCCTTGGCTGTGGGAACCATGTATAGTGAAGTCTAATTGGTGGTTTTATGTTCCATTTTCTGGTTAACTTGACATTCGTTTTGATGTATATATTTATTTTCTTATTACCATAATTGTTTTTAGCTTAACAAATTTGGTGCTTTTATATTATATATATATATATATATTTTATATATATATATATATATATATATATACATTTTATGATAGGGTTATTGATGGAACAGATACGTATACTAATATAATAATGTGCAACCAGTGAGAAAGTCTGAAGCACGCAAACTATGTTACTGAGTCATATCTAGATAAACAAACACATAGAATGAGTAACTACGTTCACAAACATAAGCATAAAGGCAACGAACAAACACAAGTGAAAAATGTTTTTAAATTACAAAAACACGATTCTACATTTTGCTTCCGAATGAGATGTGACAAGTAACTAGATAAAATCTACCATACACGTATAAATTATATATATATATATATATATATATATATATATATATTAGTTAAATCTGTTGCTAATAACGTATCTTTAAAATACAATAGCAAAACATTAGTTTGATAAAGATTGTATGGGGTATTATTTAATAAATCAATATATTTTAGTTTTCCTGTATTTTATGTGTTATATTTTCTCTCCCAGAACAAACATAAAGTGATAGAACTCAATTAGTTCATTATATTTGCTTGAGAAGGTAAATATCGATAAATAAGATAATCCAATATTCAATATTACTTTATATATTCGTAATACGATATGTAAACTAAATACATTAATGCCCATAATTATATCATTTCGCTGGACGTGAAATTCGCCTTCATGTCACTTTTCCAGAATAAGTTTCAGTTTAGCGAATGTCATTACGTCCGACATTATATCACTTAGCTACGTCACCCACGTAATAATAAAAATACGTTAAATAATTAAATTAATAACAAAAGATTAAAGAAACTATAAAAATATATTAAATACAATAAAATAGTGAGTGAGTGAGCAAGTGAGTGAGTGAGTGAGTGAGTCTTGGTGCTTGTCTCACATGTGACATATGTGGGCGAATTTCTCAGGGAACTCACATGACCAGGCAGAAGGATTTTTTCGACGGATGAAACTTCCCACAGATACAGCTATAGCTACGATTCGATCCTACGACCTGGATCCGTGTAATGCAGTGGGCTACCAACTGGACAACAGTAACGTCCTCAACACCGCAGTTTAACGGGGTGATAGTTTAAACTGGATCTACTAACTAACCATAGATTGACTATATCCATACAATATGAGAATAATGCCAGAGTCGTCTAATTTTACTAATTAAATCGTCTAGTAAATTGTTAAACAAATGGAAATATTTCTCGGAATGCAATCACAATAGTCTTAATGTAACAAACAATAGACTCGGGCCAGATACGTAATGATTATTACAATTGATAAATAACCTATATTTACTGAAAGGAAAGAATCACATCCGATTGATCCCCCCCCCCTCTCTCTCTCTCTTTGTGTACACATAAGATTATGATACCAATAACAACCCACACAAATAAGGTGTTATTATTGTAATTGATTTCTAAAAGAAATATTCACGAAATATGTGGACCAATGCGTACGTGTAAATTTATTATATAATCCTACATTTACTGACAGATCACGAGATGTACTGTGACTTTCAAATGCTTCTTCTGCTTCCAATAGTTTTCCGCAAGAAATGTGTGGTGTTTGGAATTGTTGGTTGCTATTTTGAGGTGTAATCTTTGGAAAATGGCCTTAATACTTTATATACTTTTTAGCAGTATAACATTATAGGTATAGAATAGTTAATGCTTAAAAATTATATTATTACATTCACCGTCATATGGATCTCCGTTTTACTCGTAACACAATAGCTGGAGAGGTAACTTCTTGTTCTTAACCTGTGTTGAGAAATAACAGATCCTTCGTATGAATGTCGAGGACACGACTGCGAAACGGACACCATCAGAACACGTGGTCCCATCAAACGAACGTGTGAATTACTTCGGTATTTGTGAAAGACTCGCAGGTCCATTATACATCTAGAGAACGCTGAATAGAGAGAACAGGGTTTTAAGTTTATAGTAAAATGTAAATACACTGTCATGGGGATATCTATTCCATGACACCATCGTGGCTGACACAGAAACAAATACCTGGGGACTGGATGTAAACAAATTCTTCAACGCTGAATGGAAGAATATGAGGAGGGACACTTTACGTCTCATTCTGCGAGAACAACGCAGATAACATCCCTATACCTATTGGGGTGCCGTTAAGGACCATATTACCAATATTATAAAATATATTACTAAATGAAACATTACGCCAGGCTAAGCTAAGTGGCATCATATATATTCTATACCAATAGTATACATGATACGGACTCTTATAGAATTTAGATATAAACTGTCTCCAGCACTGTACCTTTTTGATGGAGTAAATCAGTACCAGTCATATGTCCCGCGCTGGTTGTGGGAAACGAAACTACCATTCCAATATATGACATCTAAAAAGTAAGAATGTTGCAAAATATTGGAACAGATTACAAATTATTTCGACCATCAGATAATCTTAAACTTCAGCCAATACATTTTAGGAGGCAACACTCCACTGAGGGCTTCCGTTATCTATCTCTTAGATAACAGCTTGTTGTACAGGACCATCAGATGAGTATCATGCTTCTAAGAGAGATATAGAAAACACTAATAAGTGTTATGTCTCAGCCAACAACAACAAAATACCTAACAACCATTCTACATGCAGTCCGTTGGAGTTTCTTATAATAATAATAATAATAATAATAATAATACCCCCAAATACTATGTTCGTAAAAACCCAGTAAAAGAGTTGAAACGGCGAGTTTTCTAAATAAATTTTAAACTTTTCAAGGGACGACGCATTTCTAATATTCATCGGCAACCTGTTCCACAAAGCGTAAGGGTGCGACACTAAATGCACAATCGCTATATGATTTGAGCCAAGATAGAGGTAGCTAGCTGCAAAGGTATCTGACTGGATGACCCGATTTGAGGGGGTGACATTCTAATGGATACGAGTTTACGCAGGTATTCAGGTATATCATTGCAATGGATACGCTGTCTAATTTTTGAAGAACTGGGGTGACATGATCATATTTTCGAATATTTATCACTATGTGAGCTACCCTATTCTGAATTCACCTATATGCCATATAACAGCGGTTTACAATCGTCAATATGAAATGTAACAAAGGCATGGACTACAGTAACAAATCTCGTGTCAAGAGTGCTTTTAGACAGTGGATGCTCGGCATATTGATGTGACATATTCATAGATATTAATACATTTTTCAAATATAATCCCTCTATTTTTAATTGACCCGTTGTAGAAAATAGAAGATGGACCTATCTCTAATACTGCTGTTTATAGGGAATTAGCATAACCAGACGGAGCGAAAGATATAACATGTGTTGCATCATCATTTTATGTTAGAAGATTATGAGTCATCCACGGCCGAACATCAAGATCCATTGATAAATGCACCTGTGTGTCATCAGCAATTCAGCATACAAGTGATACTTAACGCCACATCGCTGCGCAATGATCCCAAGAGGACATGAGTACATTGTGAAAACCAAAGGACCAAGAACCGAACTCTGTAGTATATCAGATATCAGTCTTTTCTAAATATATGTTCCCAGCACAGCCTACGTCGTAACGACGAGAAGTAAGATTTAGGTAGATTAACACGTGTCGCGGGAATTATAGCAAAGGGCAAAAGAACGTTATGATTCTTGAATCGCAGTTTTGGTGGATGCTGAAGGAAGCTTACCTACCTCAGCTTGATCAGATCTAGATTTAGATATACAGCTGTTGTGTGAGATTAATTATTATCTGGAGAAGTTCATAATTTAGTATTCGTCTTCAGGAATTAAAATTGTTCACAAATATAGTTTGATCAGTCACGCCTTAAAGTCGTTTATATGCTAATTTATTCTCGCAATATTTACATGTATCGCTCTCAGTCCCCGTTGTTTATTTGATATGGTTCTTCAAACGTGTGAGTCAACTTGGAATGATCTGATAAATTATGCAGCTATAGTCAAATAGGCAACATAGTCAAATTTCAGGCAGATAATGGTATTGTAGAGTCAATAATTCTCTCTAACCAAATATTAACCATAGTAGGGATGCGACCATCCAAATGTCAGGCCCATTCTAGTCATTTTAATTACATACGATATTTTATGTGCTTGCTGTATTATCGTATGTTTTATTGTACTCTCCTTTTGGAGGCTAAATAATTAAAGAAATTACACAGTTACAAAAGCACAATAAGATTTGACTGGCTCTAAAACTGCGTCAATAGTTGCGCCTTTTTTCTGCGGGAAATATAAGGAAAATGCTTAGAAGCACTCATAAATCCGATTATTTATCCGACATAAAACAATAAACATCAACCAACTTAAATTAATACAACCATGAGAATGCATGGTCTTCAAAAACGAACACTTCCTATTATAAAAACACCCGAGGAGTGGAAGAAAACAGTATATGACTAATTAAGAAAAGTACTACGCCCTGCATGATATAATACCTAAGTCATAAAGCTCTTTTCAGTATTTAACCCAAGCCATCTATATTTGTCGAGATTTCTAAATCCTAGATCTATCTGTAAACATTTGGTGTTAACGTGGAGAAATATCTTCCGAGTGGTATTTAGTATTACCATTTTCCATACAGACATTTGCTTCTGTTGTTATTGTTATTATTATTATTATTATTATTATTGATGTTGCTTGCATATCATGTGTTGTGATAGCAACCACTTCTGTTACTTTTTACACACACACACACGCACTGTATCACACACACATATACACACCCAACGTCACTTCCGTAGCAACTGAGCTGTCAAATTCTGTTTGGGAGAAAACGAACTAGATTGACCTCACGTTATACAATTTGTAGCAACATGATATCTGTTACAGTTACTGAGTTAGTTATTCCCTTTTAGTACAAATCGTAATCAGTTAGGAAAATATTTTATGGATATTGTTTTAAATGAAAATTAAACTTGTTTAATTAACGCATACAATTAATATTGTCTATTGACATGATTAGACTACTCACACTCAGTACCTGGCTGTTCATTATAATTTATAGTACATTAGCCATTCCTATTTATCGGTATTTATTACTTTATGTCTATTATTATTACTAGTTACTAGCTAGAAGTATTAGAATTAACCATTTCTTGTTCATAGATCTATAAAAAATTATAATACAAATTTCAATTTTTTCCAATTTTAATTGATGATAATTTATTAATTATACTGATGATCTGAGACTGAGAGAACAAAGTAGTAGTAGATAAATTACAATTAGATCTAATCATTTAACAAGAAAAATTATTTTAACTATTGTTTCTCCCAAAGTATATTAATAAAAGTTTCAATTGGGAACCTGTCCACATATTTATTATTTTGATATAACCATATCTGAGCAATACATCATACTGTTACATCAGCCTACTTTTATTTCTTGTACAATGGCTAGGCATGTGAAATTATACATGTCACATTTAAAAACAATCTAGTGTCCAATAGTTAAAAAAGATAAATATATATATATATATATATATATATACACACATATATATGCTTTATATATATATATATATATATATATATATATATATATATATATATATATATATATATATATATATATATATATGCTTTATTGGTCTGAAATAAATTATAGAATTTTCATAAATACAGACTGCTTGTCAGTGCATAGTTATTACTAATTTCAGTGCATCATTTCCCTGGTATAAATAATTTTTATTTCTATTATTATAAAACATTAATAATTTTAATTAATTTAAGTTACTTTACACACTTAAATCCCTTTTGTTAAATTCATTTTAATGCAGCCATCAGGAATTTACAGGAATTGTTGGTTTATATTGATGATAAGATATTGATAGGATAAATCAAGTCAAATGCAATATTCTATTATAGCTAGCCACAAACAATAGTTTCTTTAAATTTAATATTAGACGATTAACTGTAATTAATTTATTCATCAGTATTTATTTACAATTAGAAAAAGGTCATAAATGTAAAATTTTAACTATTGAGCGATTATCCTGAGTTAAATAGCATTTAGAATATCTGTTTTAATATTGGAAGGTGTTTATTTGCTGGATCTTTTAATTTTCAAGAAAAAAATAAAAGCAACAATTAAGTTAGGAACACAACTACCAACCAATAATCACTTCTATTTGATGCACACTTGCCAAAAATATTGTATCGCACAATATATCTGCCAAAAAGAGATGATTGATGTGTTCACTTAATCCCTCTCTTAGTAATGATAATTAATTTATACACATAATGATTTTTTTTAAATGAGAATGGTGTATGCACAGGTGATAGTTCATAATTGTGAGATAGGGGAGGAATGTCTATATTGACATAAACCACCAACTTATATTGAAGGTATTTCTTTGGACAAAGGTTGCTAAAACATGTCATAATGAAATGTGGACAGAATAGTATATATATATATATATATATATATATATATAATATTATTACATATACACACAGAGAGAGAAAGAGAGAGAGAGAGAGAGAGATAGAGACCGACACACATACACACCAGGGGCGGATCCAGGATTTTTGGGTGGGTGGTCTAACCAAGGGCGAAGCCATTATGCGAGGGAGGTAGGTCTCCCCCTTTCTCTGTGGAAGAAACATGGAAATCAGATAATGATTAGATGTCTTCTGAAGCACTACAAAATCTGTATTTTTCAAGTGAATACTTTGTATAAACACTGGTAAAAGTAGACATTCCTGTGAAGAAGGACCCATGGTATGAGACTTGGTGTTGGTTCAGTATACTAGTATATACAGATTGGTAGGATTTTGGGGGGTTACCCATTATATCACTAAAATATTTAATAAGAAGGCTGGCCTTGAACAAACATCTAGGGTGTTCTTTAATTAACCTACATATACCTGCAATTTGTTTGAAATTGATGTGTTTACTGTAATGTATTTTCATTAATATTAAGGCAGAAAACCTTGTGTCAGCCATCCAGCTCCTCAAATGGCTTTTGATTAGCCTCAACACGGAGAAACTATTCTCTGCTTCCGCATATGTGACAGGCAGAGTACATGCTAATACCAATAAAATTCTAATGTTCTTAAAGGAATCTGGATCTGCAGATACTAAGGATTTCATCAAAGTATCGTCTTAGTCATGTGCGTTTAACATTTGATCGGGGCGGCGTCAATATATGTAGGTTACGAGTTGCGCCTCAGCTGGAGAGGCGCACCTGCGCTCCGCTAGCTGGTGCTAAAGGGCATTCAGGAGCCCAATCTGGATAGCACACGAGCTCCAGAAGGCAATATAGTACATTCTCATCGTTTGCTCTAAAATGGGAAGCCAGTCGCAGCTTACAGCTAATTGCTCCCTGCTGACAATTAGATAATTTGTATAGGACACGTCCAACATGAACTACTCAGTTTAAAGCTATCCGTGTATTAATGGCCACAGTGGGGGCACTGCTGTGTGGAATACGGTGGGATTTAGGCCGTCGAGAGAGACCGTATTTCTGGCTCGTATTGGCCGCATCCTCACTGGCCATTAAACGTGATGTCGGCAATAGGCATGCGCCAGCAATGTAATACGGCCCACTGATTCACACACACGCACGCACGCACGCTCAGGTTAACTGCACTAGCTCCACAAAAGTTTATTTAATAATTGATTAATAGTAATTAAATTATGTGCTAAAATAGTACACTGGTAGAGTACAAAAATAGTAATACATTCATGAACTGAACAGTTGTATGCTGGATAAATCATGAAGTATGAGACTTCTTGTATCATTTACCAAAATCCACCGGTTTTAGAATCATTACACCTCTAAATTAAGCTAATAACAAGATGTTGTTCTTGTGAAACAATTGGTAAAACGTTGCACTGCATACTGCAGATTAGTGAATAAAATCTCGGCAGTGTCTGGATTTTGAGGATGTTTCATCCATCAAAGTAAAATGGTTCAGCCTCGTCATCTTATTTTTGTAGGGAACGGAAGAGACCATGCAGAGCAGAGGCTAAACAAAAGCGTTTAGTTCTATTCATTCATGCCAAACCGACACCAATGACTATAAATATTTACTTGTTTAAGAGTTTATATTCAAGAGCATCCAGCAAAGAGATTTCTTTGGGCACTTTAAAGCATTTAGAAAATAATCCACTCCATCCTGAATATTTACAGAGAAAAATAAAACCACACATAACATAATTACGAGAAGGAATTATCAGTAAAGGTCCCATGTGCTTAATTTATTCAAAATGATATTCGTGTGTGTCAAAGATTATTTTGTTGAACGTTCAGGAGAGAATGTGCAGTTTCTGTTTGAACGGGAACAGAACACAAATGCAGTCAAATGCAGTTCGAGTTTGACAATATTTATATCACTGATACTTTCTGTCGAAGTGTGTGTGTGTGTCAAACACAAATAGGATTCTCTTACTATTTCCAAACAGTTCGGTTTATTAAGAACACACACACACACACACACACACACACACACACACAGAGAGGGGGGGGAGATGTGTCTATCGTCAGTTAATGTTTTTCGCGTGTGGACGATGGTTGGGGGTTCCTACTAAATTTGCTTCGGTGACGTCCATATGGAATGATACTTGTATAAGATCAGGTGTGTAACTGTCTCGCTATTCGTACTGACTTTTATAGTACCTAGCGAGTGTGGCCAAATTTGGGAAAATGTGGAATGCTTTCGTCTGGATCTTTTCATGTTAAAATTTTAAGAGCAAATTATCTGCGTGGAACAGTCTAGTATTACAGTTTAAGCACACTTATACAACGTGGCTTTTGGAATTGATTCTCTGATCTTTCATTAACATTGATCTCCTATTAAGAAATATATAAAAAATCCATGAACAAATTTTACACACGAATATGTGATGAACATAAGGCTGACAGAACACCTAAACTCATTCTTAACCAATGCACCAACTCACAAAAAAGAACTTGTCTATTAAAAGATTTTAATTTACAATTTTTATATTCCCGAAAATATACTACTGTTTACAAAGTATATGCGCCAGGTTCTACTAAAAATTACAGTAATGATCTAAGGCGGGGTCTTTTGTGATCTGACTGTGAAAAGCAGAACCAAAATTTAATATGACAACCATGAATTTGGCCTTGTGTATTTAGTTCCACACAGGTGGAGCGGATAAAGCGGAAGGACCATTGTCAAACTCGAACTGCATTTGACTGCATTTGTGTTCTGTTCCCGTTCAAACAGAAACTGCACATTCTCTCCTGAGCGTTCAACAAAATAATCTTTGACACACACGAATATTATTTTGAATAAGTTATTGCAATCATTTAGTTCAGCACGACAATAACTTCCTCCGAATATGGTGTCATCATCATCACCATCACTCGGAGAACCTTATCATATTGAATTTTCTATTCGGTGTGAACTCCAATTCAAAGCATAAACGACGATTTAGTAGAAATTTAATAATCTGTTTGTGAGTAAGGTGAATTATTTCATTTCGATATCCGATCTTATTTTCGAATAAAGCCGTGTTTGGTGATTTATATTTCCAGAAAAGCCCCCCCCCCCCCATTGTCTGTTAAATCATTTACACCGACTTGTATACGTATGTTTCATGTCTATGAAATTACATATGATTTAGAGATTGCCGAAAGGGGGTGGTTTAAAAGTTAGGACAAGTTTTAAAAAAAAAATTCAAATAAGAGCCATACCGTTTATCAACTTCTGTCATATGAAATAAATTAGTAGAACGTACAGCAGCGATGATAACAACAACTACAACAACAAAAATAACAACAACAACACACTTTATAATGGTACATTAACTAGTGTATTGTGTAAAGAAACTTCAATATAGCATTAAGGAACTTAAAAAATACATCATTCGAGAGGTTACTGTACTTCAAAATGTCAATATAATATCACGTGTCCTATGAACCGTAGCTTAACAGAAGTTACGTGTTAGTTTAGTGTCCTTACTATGAATCCTATTGAACGATACCAATTGATACTTAATATCGATATTTTACGTTTGAGTTCAAATACCACACACACACACACACACACACATATATATATATATATATATATATATATATATATATGACCTTCTTAAATTACTTATAGTTAGTTGCTTGGTCGTTGTAAATGAATTGATTTAGTTAATGGTGATAATGTGGTTTAAATTGTTAGCCTCGCAGTTGATTTATTGATTTCTGTATTTTAGGCAGGCATTAATCCTTCTATTGTTGTATATATTGCGTATTTTATTATTTATCTGTAATGTACGAATACAAATTACAAAACAGAAATTTATCATTTGAAGAATTATGCTCTCTCTCTCTCTCTCTCTCTCTCTCTATATATATATATATATATATATATATATATATTATATAAGATAAAATAAATAAATTCATTGTTTCTAAAGCAATTAATGTTCATATATTTATCCTAGTAATATTATTATCGACACAGCATGTGGTGTTTATTCGACATGGGCATGATGACGTCGGTGGGGGTACGAATACGTGTGTTAGGTTTGACGACCCCTCGCCGGTATAACACGGGGGAGGGGGAGGGAGGTTGTCCATACAGTAGTCAAGGGGTTTCTCCCCAGAATACATGACACATTCTTAGTTTATTTAGGATTAAACCCCATGAATGAGGATTAACTTACAGACTACAGGTGTGATATTATTGAGATAACTACCCACATAAATATCTGCCATTTTGGCTATTATTATTATTATTATTATTATACAATGGATGACACAGTGAGAATGTAGGGAAAGGATGTGTGAAACTAGTAGACGGAAGACGACGATGAACCTATAATGGACAGTTGGCCATGAATGATTTGGGAAATAGCTGTTATAATGAAGGCAGGGGTCGTCTGTAGGTCGACGTCCGTTGATCTTTTTAACCTCAGTTTCTTTGATAAGTAATATGCACGGCCAGCTCCATATATAGCTATAGCTGTTGATATAACTGAGACACCCACGTGCGGTGCTGATAATCACGGCAGTGATCAAAACAAAGCATATATCAGTCATGTAACAGATCTTGACCGCAGGCAGACGATGATTGCGTGGGTTCTGGCTGTTCGGGTTCAATGTGTTCTGTCTATATGTGGCAGTTCTGGCTCAGATGCTAACAATACAGAATGGTGCTGTGCTTCTAATGAATGAATCCAATATATGAAGTTGGCGTTTTTATTGCCAGGTATAGTTTGCCTACCTGACTACTTTGGATATACAATACATTTGTAGAACACAATCCCACACAAATATCCATATTTAGCTATTATTTTAGTATACAGATGTTGCATATATATATATATATATATATATATATATATATATTGGAATGAGTGTGTTTCGAGGAATATGAGTCCCTGTACTCGTAACGCAGTGTAACCCAAATGCAGCGTCATTGCATTCCACTTGTCCTTCATTTATTTATAATCTGGATTAGAAAACAACATATATATGCTAATTGAATGTAGTTGTCCTACTGATTCTAGTCTGACCAATCGAATATTTGAGCTAGATCCCAAGTGATTTTAGGGGTGGGGCTTAGAGATCCTTGCACCTGGAAAAATGTGATTCTCTCTCTCTCTCTCTCTCTCTCTCTCTATATATATATATCACATCACATTTATAGACTATATATCTTGCCTTGTGTATTAACTTGCACGTCAGTAAATTACGCGTAATACGACCAGCCTGAAGCTGTATGAAGAATGTGTTGAAACATATTATAATCTGACCCTATAACAAATATTAATTGAACTATAAATTTGAACTATGACGAATGTAACACTCAATAAAAGCTGGTTGTTTTAGTCCCAGAATAACCACGTTTTATTTATTTCATCTTCGCTATTATAGGTTCTCCAAGCGGAGACATAAACACGAAACCTTTCGTTTGGAAACGCAGTCGAAATCTGTTGTTTCCACACACACACACATACACAAAAGCACTTATCACTAATTTACACATTGTTAGCTAAATTAACTAAAGGACTGATCTTATCGGATTTGTTACCATTAAAAAAAAGCGAAGCGACTTATAATACTATTGCAATTACCATATCTAGTTGTCACTGACCCGTACCGAGGCTAACAAAGAGATAGGACCAGTGGAAATTCCTAGAGAATCATTGTAGGCCGTTATACATAATAAAACGACCCGAAGCATTCGGCGCTTCATATTATTTATCAATGAAATTTGATTTTTTTTACCAGCAACACATTTTTGCAATCTATCGTGCATAGTGGTGTAAGCTATTGCACTTGGCATTATGCCAACAAGTGACATCGAGCGCTCGTAAGTACTATTTTACTAATATACAAAATGGGTATCAGCCTTGAAAGTAGAGGACCCCCCCCCACAGGAACATGGTTCCACCCCCCGTCATCAATGAAAACTAATTCCGTGTTGCACGCTCTTGTCAGTCCATTTCTGCTCAAAATAAATAAGCCGCTTTGAACATTTATGGCAGTATGTTCCCACGTTAATAGCGGGTAATGCTTCATCGACTTCTATCCTTAAGGCAGATCTGCTAACGTACAAAGCATTTTGTTTTGATATGGGCGCGCGAATATTAGAAACTGGTGAACGACCTTGTATATGCCGCTTTGCTTTATGGTGGCAACACCCCAGATGATAAATCTAATTACATCTGATTCAACCTAAGGTATTCATTCGAACTTGAGGCATCGTGGTATTACATCTTTGCCACTCTTAATACTCGTAAAGTAAGCTTAAAAAGAAGCAATTGTGGAAAATTTTGCGGGCACATGTAACCTATTCTGAACTCATTTACGACACAAACCAGAACATCAGTTGGGGTAGTACTATATCAAAGAACAGCCGGCGCAGGACTAAACCCATTACGAGTCGCACTACGGTTCAGTGGATGTATTCATACACCGGGCGCTACTGTAGTTGATTTGTACTCGCATATTGTGATTTTTTTCTCTCAACAAAAAAGAGCCTCATGTGCGCGTATTTATGGCGTCCCCACTTTTTACTAGTATCTTGTGGATAATATTAACTTTTCTTGGAGTAACCACATCAGGTTTGTGTACATTTTTACCACTGACCTTCGGCGAAGCATGCATGAGAAATGTGTAGTGGTCAGTACGAGAGTGACCCGGCCGGGGCAAGTTTTGCGCAAGATGGCCGCTCGCGAAATACGTACGCTGCTTGGTATTGGGGTCAAATGTTAAGACTTGTATTGACCGATCCGTTGTTACGACGTTCGGTTATTGTAAACTGTCGATGCTTGATTATCGGGCGGTTCATTTCTGGTGTCCCCTTTTCCGTTCGTTTGAGTACGATGCCTGCGAAATGAGTACTTTTTCGGCCGAAAACCGAGCGTTGATGGTCGTAAAGTAGGGCTTTGGGTATTGGTAAAGATGTGGTCAGTTTGGGGTCAATATGGTGGTGATGCTGTGTAAGTAGGTCGTCCTTTGGTCTCCCGGCGATCTTCTCTTTTTGGCGAAAATAACGATACGTCCCAGTTACCAGAATGGGTATATAATTATGTTACCGGATTGCATACAAACAAAAATTTCTACCCGCGGCCCATTTGTTGAGCTGACGTTTAAACTTCAATTTGTTAATTTCGAAATGGCGAAATTTGGTAATTTGATTTATTGTCCCCAGAAACATGTGACTGACCTTGATCATCATTTCTGCCTCTGATATGACAGTATCTTTGTAGATCACCGGGTATAGTTTTGGCCACTGGCGATGAGTTAAACTTAATATATTATAAGTTTAGACATCTAAATCTATATGAATATGCTGTTACGAAGTGCATTTTTGATTAATTTATAGATTTAAATTGGGTACTAGAAAAGTCTACTCATACCTTGTTTCATCCTCTTCTGTTTTTATTACAGTAAGACACTCCACTATTGATTATTAGTAAGGTTAGCACATGATTGGTCTTTGTTAGCTTAATACTTAGGTTAACAGTGCGTTGTCAGTACAAAGCCTGTGTCAAAGAGGGTCATAAACATGAAATATAATTTGTAGCAAATAATAGTAGAAAGGGTGTCCTATTTTGCATTTGGATATTTTAGTCAGTCGTTTTTGTTTACATGGAACACGTATTTGGTAGGCATTCGAGATCATTATTCCATTTGAAATAAGAAATTTGATCTGAATTATTTCTTTGGGTAGTATCCCAAAGAAAATGTCAGAAATATCCTATAAGTATAAAGCATCTATGTTATTGACATTGTTCCATAGTTTCTGCATAGCTCACAAGATGTCAGCTCTCTAGGTGCTGCTTGGTGTAGGCAGTAGGCCTTTTTTATAGCTGTACTTTGGCCTGGAATTGCTGTTCAGTCCATTCGTTGTAGTTGGTTCACATATTTAATGTCGATACCAGTGTTGAGTTTCCATATTGCTTTAGGTTGTGTATTGTGTTGCGGTACAAACGAGTCATAGTTCCTACCTTATTCCTGTATAACTGGGCGCTAGACAAAAAAGTTAAATACCCCCCGTAGGTACATGGGATAATTGTGGCAGTATTCATCAGATATAGTCCTTTGTTGTATAAAGTGACTTAACATATATTTAAGCTTGAGGGCATGCTGTTGTACTGCTTTTGTCAACTACATTGGTGTGATGAATTTTTACTATACAGTGTTTACGTCAAGCTGAACTTGTATTGTTACATTCATAGTTTAGTTTACATTACTGATCTTTAACATTTAAGCTATAAGCCCTCTTATGGTGACTGTTTCAATTTTTGAGAGAACAACTTTATGTGTAAGATGATATTATTTAATTAGTCTAGGTAGGTTATATATATATATATATATATATTTTTTTTTTTAAATTTCAATAAGTTCAGATTATTTGTCAGTTTTCTGATCAGTGGATTCTTTAAATGAAATCACTTCTACTTATTTCATGCACTATGATGTCCACATTTTTGCTGTTTTATAATGCCTTTTTGCATGACATTTGTCAGTTCCATTAAAAATTCAGGTATTTAAGTTTTGTATGAATTTTCACATATTTTACTTGGGAATTGCACAGTGACAGCTGTTGAACAGTGGCTAATAAACAAATCAGAATTACTTTCTGTTTGATGTAACTCATTAGCTCATTTGATTTGTGTCACAGGTGTCTTCATTGGTGTATCATGTATCTGTGGGGAGTAACGTTGATTGATGCATCTATCACCTGTAACTGTAACATAAATCTTCAAAACATCAATATAGGGATTTTCACTGTGTATTGATTGAAATACAACTATTTGTGTTGTTTGATCATGGGTTTCGGATGATGTCCATTTGTTGGTCATGATATGTATTCATTATTTACTTCTCTGCATTTTGCTTATCATGACATTGTATTGCTTGAGCCTGTTCACTTGCCTTTAACAGTACGTTAGTGGTGATCACTTATCTATAGTTGTTAACTCTGATGAAATAGGATGCCCGAATGTTGTGCCTTTGTTTGCATAAATGAGGGTCATATGTCATAGTTTGATTTTATGTTGTGGATCTTCAGTAGGTTTTAGTCTGATGATCATGATACATCACCAGAGTGATTTATAATTCAGATACCCCCAAAATACCCATTTTAAATTAGTTTTATTAAAAAGCCATAATTTAAACATGTATTTACAACAAACGGTGGAAATGAATAGAAATAAGTATTTGGACAACTAGTTTTTTTTGTGGGTGTACAATATGTTTATCTGGCTTTCCCTGGCATGTTCACAACTTACAAATTTAGTATTTTGGTTGTAGGTCTATTATGAAGGACTTGTACCCTAATACGTAGGTAGGGTTAAATTCTTTTTATTTTATTTTTGGGTGTGACCAGTGATGAAGTTAAGTTAAGCAGAACAATCGTTCATAATTTATGGTGAAGTGTGATCTTTCAATGTGCATATTGAGTAATTTAAATAATGGAAATGTTTTTAATGCAAATGAACAATAATATTAACATATGCATTTCAAGTCTAATTGATTTGATGTGGAATTTCTGTTCATCTGGAATATATAAAATGTAACTTTTCCAGTTTTTGCCCACTTTTGTACACACAGTAGGCTAAATTGACCCAGTGGCCTCCAAAAGCAAAGACAAACTGAGATATGAAACAACCTTCTTCCGTGTGGCAGTTGAACCCAGGTGATATAGATCTATGGCCAACCATGCTACTGTGGAGGCACCCTTATCTTGAATTTGATTTATTCTTTATGTAATTGTAATGCTATTCATTTGGAAATCATTGGTATAATTTACTGGTTTTTATGCGGCAAATGCCTCCCGGAATGTCAAAGAAGAGTAGGTGTCAGTAGATTGTAATTTATTTGTGAAGTTGATACCAAGATGCACATGTTACAGGCACACATCACCGTAATGTATGACAGTAATTCCAGTAGTCTGGTGAATTTTTATCATCTTCTGGCAAGTTGGAGCAGGAAATTCTGTCATGGTATGGCTTCATGCTCTATTTATTCAGTGTCCTGTGGACAAAACTTAAGATAGGTAAATATTTTTGTGGGTGCTATATGTTGTAATATGTACAAAAGCTTCTGTTACCCTATTATCGGATGTTTGCTGTGGGTTATGAACAATTATTATACTAGATCCATTCAGACTAAGACTGTATCCTTTGCTGATCATTTTAGTCTGTTTACAAGGCCTGTTTGGGAGAATAGTAGCTGTAATTTCTGTGAAGGTTAAGAGTTGCTATTTATATGATACAGACCAAAGCATAATCACTATTTTATGGTAACAAAAAACCTTAGGTATACTGTTTTTGACATTTTCTGTTGAATGATATGAACCCAGTGGTGAGGAGAGTTATTTGACATTTGCATTCCTCCTCCATTCTTTTAATAGTAATTTAACATAGGTCTTTGGTGGGCAGTACCTGTTTTTCAGTGATTCTAATAATAATTACTTTTATTGACATCTAACACATATATCCTTCAAGGTATACAGAAATTGTCTTTGGGGGTTTAGAAATGTTGTTATATGTTTGTGTTTACTGTGGATAACCTTGAGCTTGCTAACATGTGACTAATTAATTATAAACCAGAATATGCATACATGCTCAGTGTTGGCATGCTGGGAGCTGTGAGCCTACATACATAACTGAGAAAAATGATCAAAACACATGTTGATGACATCACTACACAGATTTGTCCCATGGGACTTGCAGAGTGAAAATCAACAGGGCTGAACATTCATCAGGATATCTCCATGGTGCTCAGATTGCTGCTCTGGATTGCTGCATTTCATATGCACATTTAAAATATCCATGTATTGTAATGTCTCCCAAAGAACCACTTTATACTTTTCTTAATATGCGAGGTGAAATAATTCCATTATTGTATTAAGGGATAAAACTTACAGTTTGAAATGAAACAACTAATGATGTGAATTGCTGACTATTGAGATGTCACGAGTGCAATATTGATCTAAAACGGTCAAAACGTGAACACTTTAAAAGGGAGGAAATTCTCTGAATTGTGGTGCTATGACATTAATTTGTATAAGACGTGATCATAGGCTAGCTAGAATAGCCAGTCACATCATGTCAGATGGGATAAATGCTGAAGCATGATGTTGTCAACGATGTGCACTAGAATGTGGTCTCTGATGCTCATAAACATCTTAATGATAGGACAGGACAGTGTCTGGCATGAACAATGATCACAATAAAGCCTTATCGTGAAGCAGTCCCTGTCAACAGTTATGGTCACTTAATAGACAGTTGCCTAGGGTTTGGAAGTGTTCTTCTCAAAGCTGGAAGTAGACGTGGTACTGCAAGTTATGAAGCTTGTAAATTGTTCTTTTGTTATAGGCGCTCACATGCTGATCATGGAATTGATTACTGACGGAAAAAATGTGCCAGAAGATGAATGTTGATATGTTTTCTCGTTACAATAGTAAAAAGAAAAAACAAATTTGGTCTGTAATAGTGGCATTCTGTTATTTTTGTGTGGCAGCCATGTTTGAGACCGTCAGAAACTTGACATCAATTTGTTGTTGTACTGTTTGTTGTATTGTTCCTTGTGGTTGGTTAGAATCCTTGCATTGCTGTGAACCAGTGTGTCATTTTCACAATTGTTCACTTAATTGGCTTCATTATATTTAGCTTGAAACACATTTGGTGTTTGTTAGTGAATGAACTGAGTTTTCTATAACTTGAGTAAAGACAATTCTTGAACTGTTGGCATATTTGAGGTATGTGTTACATAAGCCAGGATTCTTATTCTGTTGAAATGAGGACTCTGATTTGATGGCAGTAATATATATTCCAAGTTAGAAGATAATGAATGCATGGTTCTTACTTTTCTCTCCAATTTGGATGCTATTCATTGGTTTGTTGTTAATGCATCATATTCTAACAGCACCTTTCGGCCCATTTAGTTTACCATGTGAATAAAAGTGGCCGTAAAACATCGTCATCATCTAACAGCACCTTTGAATGGCACCTGCTAGTAATGGTGCTTTATTAAATATACTTTATTATTATTATTATCATACTCATTTAGACAGCTAGACCACAAACAACAAAAATTTAGTTTCTTGAATACATGTTTTGATAAATCTATATAATTTTCATTATCTGCATTGTGTAATTTCACTGTTTGTTGCCTCCAATTGTAACGAAAAAATTTAAATTACACTTTTATTCAACAAATAATGATTTGTAGCGTTTATGTACTTCTGATATTAAGCTGTTGTGGCAGATGTTCCAATGAACTCTTCAATAGTTAGGAGATACTAAAGATAAATAGTGAAATTAACCGTATTAATCCTTTGATGCAGTTTGTTGCCTAATACAGGGGTAAATTAAGTCAGGCATGTATTATATATATATATATATATATATATATATATACACTTAATGCTGCATTGGTTAAAGCTCTATGATGCAGTGCTGCAAGTCATGGTTCAGTATCATTTAATTTACATGTGTGATTGAAGTGTTTACTAAGGGCATCACTCCTCAGCCATATGTACTAGGTGTGACAAGTACCAAAGTCAAAGGAGCAATTCACTGTCATTTCAAAATTTAAGGACTAATATAAATATATGCTCACACAAATTATAAATGATATCAAAATTTGAAAAACCATGTATTAAATCATCCAGTTCAATGTGCTGGTTAATCAATTATTAATAATGTGGGTGCTGCAATTTTTGAAGTCATACACAGACTGGATGCTCCTGAAATCTGACATCACTTAATACAAGCTGTTTGTATTACCTGGCTATAGCAATGTAAACAGGGGTTAGTCGAACAAGTATTTTCTTAACAAAGCATATTTACGTATATTACAGTATAGTTGGCCCAAACAGCCTCGTATGTAAACTATATAGTGAAATTCCACAAGATAATGTTTTTTACTCTTATAACAAGAATCATCTACTGAGAGCTGTCAGATTTATGTAAATGAACTGACAATGGCGTCAGTAAGTAGTAGTTAGGTTGAGGGGGGGGGGTGCATGTAAGGTCACAAGAATGGCTAAGCCAGATCATCTGTGAGCTGACTTGATTGGAATTGAGATGTCTACATAATCTTCATGCCCTCTGAGGTTAGAACATGTGACGTTTTTTTTCTTCTGTCACATCATCTCGCATTCGAAGAAGCTCTAATGGCTACCCTCCAGTAATTAGGATTATATTTTTATATTCGATGATACAGGTTCATGATTATTAATATGGGATATTGAGTTACTTTTATATTTAAGCTATACACATTTAAATCATATTATCTGAGGGTGAGCTGTTCCTTTAAGTAGGCCACTTGGTCATTAAAGAGATACCAGGAGATGAATAAAGAAGTGTACCAGTTTTTCAGTACATGTTTTACATTACATATTTTTGTGAATAATTAACACAGTTCTTCCTTTTGACTTTGTGTTTGTTGTGTTTGTTGAGTGTTTTTTCAGCATTCATCTTCACAACATTTGCTTTTGTATTCATTGCTACTTTAAAATGTAAAACAACCAACTTTCAAGTTGTGTGTGTCTGTGTACAACTATGTAAAGAAGATACTGGTGTGTACCAGAGACAGGAGTAGAAAGAAACTAGCTTCCAAATACCATACATCACGAACAGTGTCATCGGAATTGAACAGTGAAGGCCAATATAGTTGGCCTCAGTTGTTCAATCAAAAATAGTTTCTCATCAGGAGATAAATCTATATAGGCATAGTATTTCTGCACTTAGGGTGCCATAAACTATATGTAATTACATGTAGCAATATTTTGTATTTAGAACATACAAAATAAAACAAAAAGATTAAAATTAAAAAAATTGAATTTCTCCCCTTGAGAGAAACTTATTTTTGTCACACAGAAATAGGGGAGAAACATGCCAACCCTGGTCATAACATGTTCTGCAGTAAGATAATTTTCTTTAATCAGATCTAGAAAGCTGTATCAATGATTTTTCTTATTTCAGTTCTGAAAAAACTTCAGTTCAGTTGAAGCAAATCATTGCTGGCCAATACTCTTTTAAGATGTTTTCATGAACAATTACTTTGATTGGTCATTAAAATCACTTATATCATGCAAGTAATGTAGGCACCTCTGTGGTCTAACAGTAGTGCGTTGGATCACAGATCACTTCTACCATGTTCGAATCTCAGCATGGGCGTATCTGAAGGGTGTTTCATCTTTGATTTTACTTTAGTGTTTTTGGAGGTCGCTCGGCCCATTTAGTCTACCATGTGCACAAAAGTGGCCATAAATCATCATCATCGTGCAAGTTCTATGTAAATTAAATATTTTTGTGGATAGAAAAGTTTAGCTAGGTGCCATGTGGCTGATTAATTATACAGCAGAATACTATGCATGCTCAGTGTTGGAATACAGAGAGTGGTGACATTCATTACAGACAATCTAGCCATTACAGCCCTGCCTAGTCATAGGCACAATGGGGGAAAGTGTTGTGTGAAGATGGACAGAAATGAATATTTACAATGATGCCTAGTATGTCTCCTGCTTGCTGCCAGGACCCGATTTCCTGCATATAACATATAATTAAAATATCCATGTATTGTATTGTTATCAGTGTTAATGAAAATAATCTTATCTACTATTTTACTAAGAAATTAAATATTTCAGAGTAGGATAGAAATATTCCACAAAAAAAGGGAATATTACCCATTTCAAATAAATTATCTTGCATGTTTCACAGTGATTCTACATTTTAGTGGAACATTGAATATATTCCTCATTTAGTCGATCAGAACAAACCCTATGTGCATTCTCCAGTCAGATCCAGAAGAGTAAAACTTAAATATGCGAGTCCAATACAAGGCAGTGGCCGTTAAAGTTAACATTAGTTCTAAATCTTGTAATTCATTCAAAACTTGATGAGATTATCAGTGTTTAGGAAACTGAGCTAAGTTATCTTCAGAAGTCATTTGATAATCACTGATAAAACTTTTATTAGTTTCTATTTTGAACTATTGTTTTCTTGTAACTGTCGGAGTTATGCATTGAAATACAAGTCAGCAGCGGGCACTTATAGCAGTTTTTGATAGTGACTAAAATAATTCTGTCAACATGCTGGCTGATTACAAAAAGTTGATTGGTTGGATTGCTACCTATCCAGGTGTGACAGAGGTCTGTTAAAATAAAATAATTGCTTATAAATATAACTGGATTAAATGTATAGTAGAATAACGAGGCATGTTAATATCATAAATATGTATGACTCGTGTGAATCGAAAAACATGCCTAATATACACCAGAGATTTACGTTCTTCCCAGATGCATTCATTTACAGAATGATCTGAGATGATCGTGATCATTTTCTTTCCGCTTGTTTCTTTTTGTTTTAATTTCCCCTGCTTTATTTTCCTAATTGGTTACTGAAGTCTGTGGCTTAACTGATTGCCTGATTGGCCATTGCCCTCTAGTACCTACCACTGTACCAGTTCAAACTCTGTATGAAGGGTGTTTCATCTTTCAGTTTGCCTCCTTACATCTGGAGACTGCACAAAAGTAAAACAACAATGTTTCACATTTCCTAGTTGGATTTCCAATATTAAAAAATACATGCATAGATTTTTTGTTATTACTACTATACTTTAATAGGATGTTTTCCAATCCAAATCCCATGCAGTGAAACGTTTTTGTTTCATCCCAGTGGCCTATTTTTTGGGTTTCAACTAAGCAGATCAAATGAGAATTTTATTAAAGGATTAAAGAAGTAATACAGATTCATAATACAATTTGTATACATTATTTTAAATTACACAATATTTATTCAAAATCTTTCCATAAGCTGGAAACCGCAAATTCCAGCTCTTGGTTGAATTACAAGGCTGGAATCAAAATGGCAGGACAATTCAGGAAAATGTTAATGGGAGCATTAATGTGTGGACTACATGTTTTGGACTACATGTAGGGTGCTGGGCACAAATTCAGTATAGTGCAGTGCAGTATCATTTTCCATGGGATGGGAGGTGTTCTAGGGAAATGTTTAAACATTAGATGTCTTAGAGATAAGTAAATTATACAGCTGACCTGAAATATTTCAGTTATGTTTAAAATATATCTACAAACATATTCACCAATCATCCTCATACATTATTTTACCTTTAACAAAATGGCTATCTATTTGAATGGTGGTAGGATTAAGACCCTGAGTTCCAGTGGTGCAAACCTTCAGGTTATGGGTTTGAATCTAGCTCATACCTATGTTTGTGAGACATGTTTCCCTAGGGTATCGCCCCTCTACGAAATCTCCCAGGTGTAACCAACACTTAGGCTGAACAACTCGACTCATTTTGGGGTAGGGTTTTAGCCGGGAACAATCTGTTTTAGACATGATGGTGGCTAAAACTAGGTTTTAATCACTTTTTTGGCTAGAACTTCCAGTATTGCGTGTGACCATGGCTAACATGTAGATAATGAATTACGTACACATCTACACCTGGTTACAATTAAATCAGTGTCATTATACGAGTTATTTACTTGAACTTAGAGCATTGTGTGGAAATATATAGCACAGAGTCAACCGTAACACGCAAGTCCAGTACAGCACAGAGTCTGGTTTAGCGCCAAGTTATTCTAGATGGTGCTCCAGCCATCTTGCTGATACTTGTCATGGCATTTGTCTAGCCATTCGTTGCTGATGGCATCTCTGGTAGGCGGTTTGTGCCCAGGTCTGAGGCTGAACAACATGTCATTGAACAGGAGATGCTCCACAACACTAAATGGCAGATTGTACCCAAAGACAAACTTAGCAATCTTCTCATCCAGGTCATCTTTGGTAGCCACTGTGGCACGGAACACATGGCTGTTGAAATTGGCTCGACGCTTGGCTGGTGGTGCATGTCCAAAGTGTGGAGCAGCTGGATGTTTCTGTGGTAGAGGGGGGCTGGTCTCCATGATGTTGGGCTTAGGATCAGGCACAGGACATCCTGCACCCTGTTGCTGAGGTTCACTGGTTCTGGTCTTCTTGACACACCTTTCGTAATGTACCTTGATCCCAGCAGTGTGGTTACTCTTTATTTTCTGACAGTGCTTACACTTGGCAGTGCGTGTTGAACATGGGTGGTAAACTGTTACATTGTTTAGAATAAGTTGTGCACAAAGGCACTGAAATATTTACAAAAGTGTTGCATGGATTTTCTAATCTTTGCCAGCTTAGGTACCACCAGATCAGATAATAAACAATGAACATTATTAAACAATTTGGAAGACAGCAAAATCTACACTAGCCTTGTATTGTCCCAAATCGACTAAATCAAAGGACTGGATATCATGAACATTAATCTTTGTTAACTCTCACACAAGCACCCCCTCCACACACACACAAACATACCAGTCCTAAGTGAGAGAGGTGCGGGCGGGGGGAGGGCGCTGCGGCTCACCAGAAGAAATGGCTAGTCAGAGTGAAATAAACTGAACGGTAAATTTAGTGATAATAATAATAAAATATAATGATTAATTACTGTTCACAGGATTTGTCTTTTTCAGCTCATGGTTAATGCCACCATTTGATTGTTACAATTTAGTTGTATATGACACATTAGTTTATGAACAGAGTATGCCATGGAACCTGACAGAACCTCAGTGATGCAATAAGGTACTTTGACCAATCGCAGCATTTAAAACTACTGCATGAGGATTTTGTAGAACCAACAAATTGTATAAAAAAAGCTTGCATTGGTGTTTGGGTCATATGTTTGGAAACACTTTATTCATCATCTCATTTAGTGGTAGAGAAGGGATATATATATATATATATATATATATATATATATGCCTTACAAATGTTAAATGGGGAAAACTATAAGCATGATCCGTCATTTAAACAGACATCATCTAATATACTCTGGATTTCGAAGCTCACAGCTAATGCAGTTCTTCATAGTACTGCTTTTGTGTTCTGATAGCATAGGCATTAAAGCATGGCAATGCAAACTTCCAGGATTAGGGTTCAGATCTAGCTTAGATCTTTCCTCAGGAAGGAAACATGTCTCGGATGTGACCCATGCCGAGGCTAAGCTGATCATTCACTCATAATCCTACTTAATGACTGGTGATATATGAATGATTAATTACAGTTGAAAATTCCCCAGTTGGGGTTCTTGTTATGTGATTATCATTTATAAAATCCGTAATTGATTATTACAGTAAAATTGTGGTTTTCCAAATCATAGTTGGCATACATGGGATTGTCTCTAACATCACAACTTTAGTGTTTAGTCAAGAAAAAAATAGGCCATTTAATGGTGTCAGATGCTTGATCTTGACGTTTAAGTGTTAATAACTGGATGCCTGCGTTAAGCATATCATGATTGGCTGTTTACTTGTCACAGAGATGAATATTACATTTGATGGCAAGTGTTTGCATTCCGTCTCAATCTGTGTGTGGTTGGTTAATATATATAAGTGCAGAAATGGTGATGGCAAAACCTGTCTCAGCAGTTGTATCAGAGCTAAATTTTTATTAGCATGTGAGCCAGAGGTTGATAGAGATTGAATTTTAGAGATACTGGCTCACTTAGCAGAGAACAGGTGAACTTGCTCTTGTGAAAATTTTCCCAAGTTGTACTTGAGCCAGTTTAAGTTATCTCCTCTGTAATACTAATAGTACCGCAAAGTGAATTGCCATGAGTTCTAAATTGAATAGATTCTCTACGCTGTGGTGCTTTTATATCAGGTTCATCTCTGAAATGTATTGTGGTGTCTTCTAAGTGGACTTATTAATTATTATCTCTCTGTGTGTGTTTCTACTAATTACAAGCCTCTAATGATTCACTGTGAATCAGAGATA
>JAODUP010000196.1:0-217500 GCA_025642065.1 Paralvinella palmiformis | reverse complement strand
CAGATATGATTATCTGCGGACTGAGGAATATTTGTTGAAATGAAGTTGTTGCGTAGCTGAGCATCGGAACCTTGTTCGCTAGTGCTAAAGCTTTAAGCACTCAATGCGCATGTGCTGACTCCCTATGGCGGCAAGGACAGTATCTCTTTTTTTTAAATCACCGCTGAGCATAATACAGTTTTATTTGGTCTAAAGTTAAGTTGAGGCTTTCAACATCTTTGAAGATCAAACAAGAATAAAGGAGGTTGAAGATATCACATCTGTCCAACTATATCGATGTGATTGTATATCCGAGTCCGAGCATCCGAAACAAGCCAAAATAGGCACCAGCATACACAGTTCCGAAACTCGGCTTGCAGCTGCCCATCTGAGCACCAGAAAAACGCACATTTTGCGCATTCAGTGCTCGGACCTTTAACACCAACGAATATGGTTCTGATGGTAGGGGTTACATGGCCAAAACAAAATCCATACGGTAGGAATAAATTTATTTCTTTATAGATTGTCTAGTGAAACTGGAATATATTGTTCATGAAGCATTTTTTCATTCAACTACAAGCATGCCAGTAATGATTCAAGCTTGATAGATATCATACAACTTACAAGCTTGTTTCAGATATAGACTCACTTAGTTTTTTGGAGCCTACTAACAATTCACAATCATCACATAAAGCACAACTCACCCTTGTTTTGGACCTTCAAATTTGGCGCCAAAATGGAAAATATACCATGAACATGCACGCAAGTTCTGACAACGTATTTACATCATCAATCACACGATTACACAAACGTAAAACCACTACAATGTATTGAATACCAAGAATAACTGATTTGTAAACCTTTCTAAATCAATATTTATTCATAAATTAAAAAAGTTGTGTGTGACCAGATATCATATGGGACCCCCTACCATTAGGCATATATCCCCTTACGATAGTTAGCTTTCATTCAACCATCTTGTGGTGAATATTATAACGTGTGTAACTGTCTGAAATTAATAATGTGGACCACGAAATATATTGCATGTGATAAAACTTATTGTTTCATTCAAGGTCATTCAGTACGATAGGGAAAACATCAATCTATCAGTATTCCTTGCTATTGTTTAGTACAAATGTACACAAAACATTTGATGATTTGTTGAAAGATTTTTGAAAAGACTGGCCTTATTAGTAAAATATTGGTGTTGACAATGAAGACTTATTTTAGTCTGTGGTTTTAGGTTTAACCCTATATAATTGTTGGCTTAGCAGTAAAATTTATCTGTTTCAAATGCATTCCTTTAACAAATATTTAAATAGTTTCAAGAACAGCCAACTTGATTGATGTAGGCTTGTTACAACTAGCTGAAATGCTTATCTGAGGCAAAAATCAGGTGATATCATATTTTTTGTACATTCATTGTGCTTTAAAGTAACAGCTATGAATCTTTTGACTCATGAATTAGTTCATTGAGTTATGTGGCAACATTAAGGGTGTTTCATGTTTCACATCACCTCATTACCTTTGGATGTTGCTCGGCCCATTTAGCTTACCTTGTGCACAAATGTGGCCGTAAAACAGCAACATTTATATTTATGTGGCAACATTACTGTTTGTGCTGCTGTAACTAACAAGTGAGCTGAAGACTTCATCCCGAAGTTATCTCAGCAGTTCAGCAGAGTGTACATTACCAGGAAGTTTGGTGTGTTCAAATTATCAACATACCTGTTCCTTTAGTGATATTATGTCAGATATGCACAAGCCTGGGAACAACAACTTTGAACAAGCCTTACTCATTCCATTCTGGTGTGTTATTCAATAGATAAACCAAATGTTCTGAGAATATTACCAGTTGATAGGACTATATAATATAATGTGCCAGATCACTTTAACAGTTTCCAGTCTTTCTGCTCCTAGGATGTAATTTGGTTGGTGCTCCTTATTGTGATCTTTGTATTTATTTGGAAATATCTAGGTTTGTTAAGCATGTATGTCGAGTCAACTGTTCTATGCACAATATGTTAATTATTGCAATTACAGGTTTTCTTTTGTGAAAACGTGCTCTTTGGGCACAGTGATATTTCAAACTCTTCTTAATGTAGGTGTTGGTGTGGCTTTCCTGTTCTACGCAGTAGGTTCTGTGGGTGCTCCCGAATCCTTTTCACCACCAAGGCCATTCACCAGCAAATACTAAATTCTTTGGGCCTATTTGCTTCTTACGGGTGGGCCTACTCACCGCATACAATCACTTTAACATAGTGTGGATTGAAATAATTTTATTGGCATCTGACAGGTGGTTTTCTGTGAATTGGTATTGTAGGAGTTATTATTTATTACCAATGATGATATCAAACAAAACTACATCCAACCATTCCCATATGAAATGTGGGTTCCAACTAGTCATTTAATGTTATAACAGTATTATGCTGTTTGTTCATGTCAACAATGTTTGTTACAAACGCGTCCAGTATTTAAAAGATAATTTCATAAAATTCCTTACCTTGTTTTACAGAATAAGTTTCATATTCTGTAATACTCATTACTGTTACAAGAATTTTATTTACGTCTATTTATGGTTTAATAACTGGTTTTGATTGGCATGTGTGTGATAGAGGGATAATGATCCATAGTGTCACCTGTTCTTGGCATGCCACTAAGCCTATGGTAGGTGTTACGCTGCTAGATATATTTGGGCTGCTTGACTCTGATAAGAAAATACCTTAGCATAGCATAAGGGCTATACAAACATAACACATATAAATAGAGTTGAGAAGGTATTTCAGTTATGACACTATCTGATTTATCATCCTTCATAATAAAATATTTGTCTGTACTGTTAAGGGCTTGAGTTTGATTTGTTTAGCCACTATAGGTGCCTTGATCTCTCTCTCTCTCTCTCTCTCTCTCTCTCTCTCTGTGTGTGTGTGTGTGTGATATCACATATTCATGGGTTTGTGCTTTCTGAACAATTTTAAATTATACTTTTGTCATATTCACTAGTGTTAGCAAGTTCAGAACATTTTTAAAAACCTTGTTTTGGATAAAAATGCCTTCAGAATTTGCAGTTATCCATGGAAAACCATGAAAAAATGTCTTCAGTGCTCTCAGTAGCTGCTTACTTGCAGCCATTGTAATCTCATACCATAGTTTGCTCCATTTATTTATGTATTTTGGAGATACGTTGGCCTTGAAAATCATTGAAGAACCATATTTTTATCCCGGAAAACCAATCAGCACATTGTTCACAGTGCCAATAAAAGGCCTGATTTAACTGTTATTGCTTACAAGTGATCACAGTGTTTTTGCTAGAATAATATTCTTGATCGATTGTGTTAATCTCAGATTGTATTTGATACAATATTTGACGAGTTGTTGATTGATATATTATCACAAGTATTTCTAGATCATGATTCGCACACTAAATAGTAATGACAGTAGCTTGAACAGCTGAATTTACTTCGAATTAAGTAATGTACCTTACTAGTAATGCGAACCTAACTGATTACTTTTATGCTTTGACATGTATGGATGCAAAAAATGAACAAATTATGTAACTAATTGGTTTGTGTGCTGTACTGTGTATAGTGTAGTTACTGTGCATCCATGATATTATATAATATTGTCTTGTAGCAGGTCACACTGCCCTGACAGGTTTTAGTAAACATAACAAGTTAGTTAGGACTGCAGGTTATTTGCTTTGAGCTCCTAAAGTTTGTTGTTTCTATTGAATACATGCCATCATTGGAATGACTTCAGATGAACAGTGGTTTGTCAGAATTTAAACAATCTACATCCACTCATGTGGTGTTACCGTATCATTCAATGTCACTGTATTTGGCTTCTGGTGAAAAGGAGGTTTCAGAACAGAATGGGATTTTAAAACAGAGGTAATATTTGTTATGACGCAGAAATACTCTAGAATAATCAGAGTTGGACAATTCATTAGTCTTAATTTATTAAACAAATAGTGATGAAAAATTATGGGTATTTTTTATTTGTCTGATTTGTTCACGTCATGGGCACAGACTTTGTGCCACAAAGGGCGTACGGTCAATGGACGCATTCTTTCTGAATTCCAGCATCAGATATGAAGCATGTTATATGTTACTAATTACACAGACTAGATGGTGCATGTTTGTATTAGTCCACATTGGTGTAGAGCCTAGTGGACTAGTGGATATTTCCTTCACTGATATTCTCCAGTCTTCACGAACAGAGACACCTTTCAGACTTTGCTCAAGCTTATGGGAAAGGCCCTTTTACAGTGTCTATGCTTATGATTTTTGTGACCTCCTGTGTATATTTTTTCCAGTTACTTTATTGTCAAGAGTTTAGCACTGGGCTCTTGTACATCATAAACATGTAGGTTTCTTGCGGTACAGAACATTTATTTTGATGGCTTGGCGGTGAGTTTCATGCATGAGGGCGTGGATTCTTGCTGATATAGTTGTGTGTATTGCATAAAACTAACTACAGCTTGATACAGTTACTGTATACGCACCAGTAAATAGTTTGATTGATTTGTTATTTCATATTCACAATGACCTATTATCATTAATTTGTTCTCTAATGCTGGACGTAGCATTTGTTGCCATTTTGTCATATGTCCTTTATCACTACAGGGCTAATGTTTTGTTAACTATTCATTAAGTCAGTGGATGTGTTTATCTCGCCAATAGTCATCATTTCAAGCTTCCCCATTTCATTGGTTGTTCTTTAAATCCCATTAACAGAATGAATGAGTAATGTGTGTGTGTTTGTGTGTGAACGTCATACAAGTTAGGAGGAGGATATGGACAAGATATTTCCCAGCAGTATATCTTTATCTTGGAATTGATAAACAATTTCCTGTTATAGGCGTTTGTATTTTGATATTTTCAAGGGGCTGCTGTTTGCTCTTAACATTCTTATCAGTTCACTTCATTTTTCCCCAATTTCCGAGATGCCCAAATTGAACGAAACACTTGTGCTAAATGACAGAATGTTGAACGGATTCACTTAACAGGCAGTCGTGTGTTAGCGTTTATTATGTTAGTAGCTGGCTAAAAACCGTTGTGTTTAGTGGTAGGTGACACAACTCGTGTAAAACAGTTTCTTCCGAGCACCGGGTCTTGGTGCTCGTGGGATCAGATGACACTGTTACCTGTGTGAACTTTTAATTTTTTATATTTCAGTAAAAGGCTTTCGCCTATTCATCTCATCTCTCTGTCTCATAGGCCTTCTGCCGTTGTATCTAAAATTAGACCAGTGCTGAAAGAAAGCAATAACCCAATCACTGAGTGCCAGGTGACGTAGTGACAGGTTTATTTCATAGTGGAATTCTAGGTTTATGATCGGTTAAAGCCAATGCTATAGTTATGGTTATGGACTATGTTAATTGTTATCTTTATAATGTAGCATACAGGTTAAATCTACAATACCAGCAGTTGGTTGTGCAGAGTGAAAGTTAATTATATATGCCCTACAGAACAATGATGTTGTACTTGATGTTGTCATTTTATCAGCGGTTTTGTGTTATTTATAATATTTGTCTGCACTTGAAATTGTTTTTCCTCTGACCTAGATGTCAGCAACATGCTTAGGGGATTTTGACTGACATGCATTAGTCATTAGTGAAGTACACTTAGCAAATTGCAATAGTTTACTCCAAACCATAGTTCAGTGGGGGGAGGGGGATCAAAGAAAGTGAAAAGCACTACGGAGAGCTGAACCCATTAGGTACTGAAACACCAAGGTTTCATATGATAAAATTGCGCTTTTTGATAAGTCATGGCACTAATGCTGAATGCCATATCCGAACGTGGATGGTGTGTAATGGTTGGCAGGTTTTGCGCAGTTTGGGGTGTGCCCGATTGAATAATTGTGACCCATTTTGAATATGTAAATAGGACATGTACCATCATAAACTGATATCATGGTTAACAGACTTGCCCCATTTTGGTATGTGCTGGATTGAATAATTCATTAATTGTGACCCACTTTCGCTGATTGTGTGTTTTGTAAATGGGACATGCACCAGCATAAATTGATATCATGGTTAACAGACTTGCCCCAGTTTGGTATGTGCTGGATTGAATAATTCATTAATTGTGACCCACTTTCGCTGGTTGTGTGTTTTGTAAATGGACATGCACCAGCATAAATTGATATCATGGTTAACAGACTTGCCCCAGTTTGGCATCTGCCGGATTGAATAATTGTAACCCACTTTGACTGGTAATGTGTTTTGTAGATGTGACATGCAGGACATAAATTGATACTATTCCCAGTTTCCTGACTACTGGGGCACTGAGCAGATGTGTTACGTACCAGCGCTTGATATTCCTATTAACCAACAAGTGTTTCAAGGCTTTTCCTGCTTCAGTGTACAGATGTAACTCCCAGGGTGCCACTTGGAGGCCTATCCTGCTAAGTTAATGTGAAGTAGAACCTTGATCTGTGCCATTCATTACACCAGTGTGAGCAGTGCTATGTATAATGTAAGTAGGTCGCTGCTAGTTCCATTTGGTGTTACGCCCTGATATCCTGCAGTGAGTATATAATATATTGGCAATTCTGGATGTTTTAGGAGGCATTTAGAAAGCATTTATGCCAGCTTATTATAAACTGCCAATTAAGTTTGACATCATTCCCAAAGCCGAACATTAGATTTGTGGATGATATTATTGGTGTTCTCAGTAAATAATGTATATATTTATTTTATAGGAATATTTATTACCAGTAAATGTGCAGAATTCAGTAGTAAATATCCTTTATATTGTATTTGTTAGTATAATAAAAATGTAGTGTATTAACGGAATAAGTCAGAGTGCTAAAAGCTGTGTGCTATTTCATTCATCAGTTTGTAACTGGAAAAGTCATATTCTTGAAAAGGGGTTGTGACAGAAGTCATAATTTTATCTAGAAAAATCTAACCCCCCCCCTACACAAAGTAGAGATTTATTCAGACAAGTAAATTTGAGGTGGGATAAGTAAAATAGGATAGCACTGTTCCAGTGGAACTTAAGAGTAACTCTTATCTGTGTGTGTGTCATATTTTACTTAGGTATCCCATCTTAGATTTACTTGTCTGAATAAATCTCAACTTTAATTAAATTATGTCATAATTAAAAAGCAAGGCCAATGAAGTTTTAAAGAATGTCTTATTTTATATATATTTTTTGGCCTTTTGTATATTTATACACACTGTAATTCGTGTACACCTCAATATTTACCAACAACTTTTGTATTCTAAAATGTATTGTATTTTGATATTATTTGATTCGGCAAATACATTTTATCCACCAAGTGTAGTCCCCAACCTATAGCATGTCTGTAACTAGGGTAGATACAAGATTTTAAAATTTAGGTTATGTAATGGACCAGGCGAAAAGCACGGTTTAAGACATTCTGAGCTATTGGTGGAAAGTGATTACATAATCACCTATCTGTTAACTATGGCCAGCTGAAATAGTTAGGTGCTTTATCTTTAGGAACAATTACAAAGACTATTTTATTATAATTTGTTATAAAAATGTATGGCTTTAAAGAGGGTATTTACTGAAATGTTACAAACCGTGCTGTTTAGCATAAATATTATCTGAATATCATTTTGAGTGGAGATGTTTACTTCAGGCATTGGGTACACTGTTGTGGACATGTGGCTCAGTGTGTCATCTGCCAAGAGGAGCAAATCCCACAAACACAGGCACAGGCCAGATTTAAAGCTATAACCTGATTGTTCGCAGCAAACTGCTCTAGCCACTGAATTTTCCTGATATTGGATATTGCTAACAATAAACTCATATCTACGACGCATACAACTGATATTTAGTTTCATCCTGTCTTATTGGTGAGGTATCTCTTCAGATATCAGTAGTTTTCTTTCATACCTGGTCCAGTACACTGGCTATTTTGATTTGTTTTTTCAGTCACAGTATCAAGGACGTACACGATAATGGTCATCTGGATCCCTCAAGTACAGTGGGCATCAGACATGGGGTCAATTCAATTGCGGAATTGATTATTTAAAAAAAAAATGGAATTGGAATTGATAAATTTTGAAATGGAATTGAAGTTTGCTACAAAAAAATAAGTTGACAAATTAATTTACCATTTGATTTTTTAATTCAGAAATATTTCTTCCCTGACAATCCTACTTGGGATATAAACCACTCGGGATTAGGTACTCCAAGTAGGCACTCAGGTAACTACTCAGAGCAGCTATTCATGGTAAAAAGAGTTGGTAAAAAAATGGAATTGATAAATTTTATGTGGAAATGGAATTGATAAATTTTATGTGGAATTGGAATTGACCAAATGGAATTGAGTGGAATTGGAATTGACAAAATGGAATTGTCTGGTGGGCATAAATGAAAAATATATTACATCCTTCCACACACTCACTCCTTAGCCTGGTGAGCTCTTATTATCTGTTATACTTATAAACTATTGAAAAACCCAAATCAGGTTATATATTCAACTACAAAATTACAAAAATATCTGATGCCATCCACCTTATTAACATTTTGGCATTTAAACTATGACAACGAGTAAATTTAGTCAACGAGTATTTTTCACTGTTCATAACAGGAGACAGCAGTTTATATGTCTAGTAGGTGCTAATATCCACCAGATCATGTAACTAGTGCCGGACCATTTAACATTAAGAGGGTTGGGTTATAATATAGGGGTATGATAGTATTAATCAGCCAGTTTCACCCTAGTTTGAACATGCTTGAAGCTGATGATTGGAGAAGTATCATCTCATCACTCACATTGAAACGTTTAAGGATAATAAATCAACAATCAATGTCTGTATATTTCTGTTTACTTGTCCAGTTGACACTTGGGATCATCTGCTTGTCTAGCACTGAAAACTACTTGCCTCAGACAAGTAGTCAAGTCTTAATGTCCTGATATATATATATATATATATATATATATATATTTCCATAGGGTGCTAACAAATGTATGTACCACTATCATGTTATTTAGTATGGCTAGCATATTCTTATAATGATGGATGATTTGGCCAGTTGTGCTTGTTTTAATTGTATCATAAATTGAGTGATTTTTTTTGCTGATTACATATACCTTTGTGTTCATATTATTTATGTTTATTTTTTGACTGATGTATTAAAACATTACACAAATCCCACAAGAAAGTATTACCGAAAAAGATTAGCACTATTCAGATTAGCACTTATTAAAGCATGATTCATTATTTAATTAACACTACATGAAAATCTTATACTAAAAACAGATTGTAATTGAAGAGGATTCAAAGACATTTATGTAATATTTATATAATCTTTTCTAATAACAAATTTATATTGATTAAATTAGAATATGCTGTGATTACTATAAAAGTATAAGACACGAAACCAGTTGAATTACTTAGTGTGGGTGTCAAATAGTGTTCAGTAGAAACACCACGAACAAAATCGTAATCAGTGTTCATTAATTTGCTGAATGTATGTTACTCTTATTTGTACCATACTAGGTGAAACCAGGAGCTGGTTCTTGTGCTGTACTTGAAGTGTACACAAGAAATTTCCTCTTTTGTTGTGTTGCTTGTTAAAGAAGGGTGTCAGGTGTTGGTGACAACTAAAGTGATTACACCAAGAGACCCAGCTACTGTTTAGTCCTATTGTGTTGAACAGTGAAACGTAGCTCAACAATGGTACAATCGTACACCACTGTCCTGGACACTGATGTCTGTTTTCAGTGAATTATGTAGGCGCGTTGAACCGTTTATGTTATGTGGCACGTATTCTTATAAGTGGTGCTTTGGGGAGAGTACCGTTGACCGTCGTAGTCTTGATCAGTATGGATGGATTACTATAACTGGTGATCCCTGTGTGTGGTTCATTTAATAGTCTATTGCCACTTGGCTAACATCGTGATGCGACAGGTAGGATGTTATAATGGGATAGCTAGATCTCTACATCCCAGTCAACCAAACATCTATATCTGTCTGACTGCATGTAATAAAAGAGAAAAGGCATCTACCTGGTCAACGCAGGTAGTTAACTAGCTACTGCTGCCCGCAGGCGGTCCATCCAATCAGAGTGTGTGTGTGTGGTTAAATCAGCGCCACCAGCGGTCGGATAGGGAATCACTATAAAGAACTCTTTCATCTTGACCTTGGTGTGCATATGTTTCTTGTCATTACATAAAGGACTAAACGTTTTGAGGAGCCGGTGGCTAGTTGAACCAGACCAGAAGACATGACTTTCATCACTAAAGCCCATGAGATTAATGTTGTTTGTCACTATCTCTTAGATCTGATTAACCAGGATGCCTGTAGAATACAAATGGTGTATGGAGGAAAGGACCCACATACGCCCAATAAAAATATTAATATCTTAGATCTAATAAAGCACCCATAATTTGCCACTGCTTTTTAATAACTGAAAAACTATTCACATTCGGTTACTGGAATAATAGTGATTTTCATAATGCGTTTATTGCAGCTGTTTAATGGATTTGGCTTGTACTACCTAATATGGATATATGTTGGTTTGTTACTAGAAGATATTTCATCAGTTGATCAATTAGTGTAGCCAGGAAAGAAGTATAGATAAGGAGTCAGGCAATATGTTGCTTTTGTTGCTGACCTTGAATGGCAAGAGAATACATTTGCATCTAGAAGGTGCAGGAGAAAAATGGAGTGGGGTGGAGTTTGGACGCTCTTCTGGTAATATGTCAAGGTCATGTGGTCCACATAGGCTGGTATTTTGACTAGAGAAATCCAGAGCTCAGAGCCCAGACTGTTGGCTGTATGCCAGTTAGGATGGCCCCGGCAGCACCCCCCCCCCTCCCATCGCCATCACTGCCACACCACCATGGATGTCAAAACAGGAGCTGCATATTGTGGATTTCCAGTCTGTTGTGTTGTTATGAAACTGACCCTGTCTCAGGCCTCTTAACAACTGCTTCTAGTGTGTTGGTGCTGGTGGCAGTGGTGGTAGTGGACTGGTCCTCTCCCTGTAGCTGGATAGTGTTACTCACTGCTAATAGCTTAGGTATTTTAAGTGATAGTGTGCCTTCTATTTCTGATGCCATGAAACATAAAGGGATTACCATATCATGGCTATCCTAATAGTTAGCAGGGCATGAAGGAGATCTTCCAAGATGTGTATTAAAGCTTTTACATAGCGTAGTGGGTGTTTTGGGTGCTGGTGAGAATGACCGCAGAGTACTGTATTTGTATGTACATTTTTATAGTACTATTTTCTTAAAACAAAGGGTTAAATCTTCCTGTTGTCCAAGATGGTCTGGTCCACATTTCCTGGATATTGTTGCTATATAGACAATGAGCCGAGTTTTACAAGAGCAGTCCTGGGTTTTGCAAGGTGCACTCTGTAATGTTATTACAAAGTCTTTTATTTTATGTCACTGTGTCTTAAAAAAAAAGAAAATTCAGAAATGAAACTCCCTACTCGCTCGTTATTATTAATTGTTCTTTGTGCTGTACCAGCCATTTCTAGAAATTAGTTACCCTGATCCATTACAAGAAACCTGTAACAGTATATTAACTTTTTTTTGCAACTGCAGTACACTGTATTTGGGAAATGGTTTTTGTTTTGTTAAAGGGCGGTGTGATGAGAAAAATACTGTATTAGTCAAGTGTAAAGGTGTTTTTTACTTACATATCACTGAATAGCACAATGTTGAACTGTTTTGATGAAATAATCGAGAATTAATAATAAGTTTACATCACAATTAAGAAAGTGTATTGCATTAAGAACTGGTAATCTTACCCAGTTTTCATGTTTCTTTAAAAATAATTACTGGAATAATTAAATTAGTCTGTTATTATCATTTGTCAAATTATAGCTTAAAAGGGGGGATTTGATGATGGGACTTCTTGTTCATGGTCAAGACGTGCAGGACATTGGAGTTTGAACTCAAACACTGGCACTCTTGTGTGAAGAAAGGAAAACGTTTTCATTCAGCCAAACGTTCAACAGGATTTTGTATGTCAAGATGATATCTGTTCTGAATGCTAAAAGTTTTTCAAATTAGTTGCCCATGAACCATTTAATAATAAACACGTGTGTCTTCTGCATTTCTAGTAGCTGGCCATTTAAAACGACGGCCCTTTGGGTTTGACCATTATGAACATCACACTGCTTAAACAGTGTCGGCCTTTCATGATACACCGGCAGTGGAATGTGAGATAACAAAAATTGTGCATTGTTTCTAACATATGGTGTCAGCATTTGCGCTACATTCATTGTCAGTATGGGATTGTCCAGGTACGCAATCAGCCGTAGTTGGCCTAGCTGTGGCTGAAGAAGACTGCCAACACCGGGTCACGACCATCGGCAATGATTTGGGTTTTGCAGCAGAGAAGGTTATGATACCATTTCTGCCTGGCTACAGAATTGTAATGTTGCGAAGCTGTTGCCATGTGTGAAATGAACTGTTCACGTATGTTGTCTCTGGTGGCCGTCTGCAGGAAGCGGAAGATTTATTTAGATGATTTGACAGACCAGTGTGGCAGCTTGATGACATAATTGTTGAAGCTGTTTGGGTTTTTATGGCGTTATGTGATAGCCAATAACAACACCGCTCTGGTTTGATGTGCTTTGATAAACTGATTGATGAACATCTGGCATAGCGTGGAACTGGATGGTGCATAACCTGACAAGCTGTGCATGCTGGTAGATCTCTTTTTTTTATCCACCATACACACCATATCTGTGTTGACAAATTCACCTTGCCTGTTATTGATGATGGTGTAGTATTTTTTGTTTGTTAAAATGTCGTAAAATATAAATGTGTAAATATGTTGGTCACATTATTGAACTTTATTATTGGGTTGGCTGTTTGTGATTGCTGTAGACAATTATATAAAATGTAAATGCGCTGGTGTGCAGGTGAAAAATCTCTTACTTTTAATCAGACACCAGGACATAGTAGACACAGGTTAGCTATTTTCCGAGTAATCAGAGATAGACAAATTTGTATGTTTACTGTGTGCAGAAGTTGACTCAACAGAAATCCTCTTGGGAAAAGGAACATGGTGCTGGTGTGTCTCACTTAGGTGATTGGCACAAAAGATTTCCAGCTGAAAACTGTTTGCCCTCAAATGGATTGCATTTCTTCCAGATGAAGAAATCACATGTATTATTTTTTCCTAGATGAACACTCATTTGTGTTTAGCTTTCTTAGTGTGTGAAAATCTTAACTGTTGTTAGTTGTTAGTTCTGTTTCTTTTATAGAAAGGTTATGTTTTTTCCTTCATATTAAATAGACACTTTATTTTATAAGTTTAGTGGGTGGATTGATAATCCTTGTTTCATATCTTTTAAGCTGGTCTGCAGTACAGTGTGTTTTGTTTAATGATGAGATTTTATTTGTACAGTTTACTTAGTTATCAGAAGTTTGTAAATTGACTGTTTAATGAAAATGGAAAAGGTTTCTTAGTGCACTGCTTAAATTACCAGTATTACACTTGTGATGAGTTGTATTTTCTTTATGTGTATTTGTTCACATAACTAACTGTAAAGTTGACAACTATGTGATATTTAGATTGTTGTAATTATCAGTCATGAAGTTTTGCCTTATTTCAAATATTGATGTTCAATATAAATTTTTTACAGTCCTGCAGGGCAGAGTCAACGTAACACCTTCAGCAGCTAGTGTCCATCAGGGAGAACTTGTACGTTTCCAGTGCCAAGTTCATGGGAGTCCAACTCCTGTCATCTCATGGGAGAGAAACAAACAACCACTACCTCAGGATAAAAGGTATTTCTATTTTTGGCCTTGCTTCAGCAACTATTAGTTGTATCAGTCTCCTTCGTCCCCAAAAGGGGGTCTGGTCTCTTGGGAAGGACCCCCTCTGAAACAAATGGAGTTGAAAGATTCACAGAATGGCAGGATGGCAGTGCATATTAATGCATCACTTACAAACTTGGTATAATAGTATATGGATCAGATATGGGGTCAGTTCAATTTTGGAATTGATGTGCAACTCCTATTCCGGAATTGGAATTGATTAAAAAAAAAGGAATTGATCAAATTAAATCCACAAATTAATTTACCTTTTTTTTTTTCATTCAGAAATATTTCTTCTATGACCATCTTACTTGGAGTATAAATTATCCAGAGTAGTTATTCCAAGTAGGTACTCGAGTACCTACTTAGAGTACCTACTCATGGTAATAAGTAGTAGGTAAAAAAAGAGTAAGCAAAAATGGAATTGGAATTGATAAATTTGGAATTGAATTGGAATTGAAAAATTTGAAGTGCAATTGGAATTGGCCAAATGCAGTTGAGTGGAATGGGAATGGACAAAATGGAATTGACCCTATGTCTGATATGGATAAACACTGTATCAGGGAAAACAGTAGTAAGAATGAAAGATTTGCTGAAAAACAGATATATAATTATATGTGAAAATGAGTATATATATATATATATATATATATATATATATATATATATTATATATGATATATAAACCGATGGCAAATTAATGATTTCCAACGATATTCACCAGACTGGTAGCAAGTAGTAATGGTACTGGTGTTTTTTAAATGTATTGCCATGATAACCCTGTATAAAATGCATTCTCTGAGTTTTTATCATTTCATGTTACAGAAGCCCATCTATTATATGTCACTGGTAATAGATTCTCTGCGATTATAATTCGTAGCTGTCCTGGTATCATAGGTCTTTCTAAATCCTGCTCAGAAAATTGTTGAAATTACAGGTTTTGGATTAGATGTGTTGATCGTGCTCAGGATCATGGTTTATCATTTTGGCACTTCTATTAGGTTCTGTCATTCTGTGAGGAATTAATAAATTTTAAAATAATCAGCAGGTTTGATATGAATATTTAATGATACTGAGGTATGGGGGTCATTGTTTAGAAGACCCTTCAATACAATAGTTTGTGGTTTACAGTTGGCTTACACCGTGTGTGTGTGTGTGTGCGTGCGTGTGCGTGCCTGCATGCCACGAGAAACTATCACATTAAATGGCTTTATTGTTCCAATGTGTCATTAAGCCTTAATCATTGACTCACCCACAGACTGCTACTACTACCTACCTTTATCCACTGGGAGTTTTGGGGCTAAAGCTTTCACTGAGTATTCACTGTTATTACATAGGAAACAATGGCAGGAGTTTTGTTTTGGTTGCTACACAATTTTGTTGATAATATGCCATCCAAAAAATCAACTGAGGCTATCATATATATGAGGTAAATGCTTCTGAAATAATTCATCCTTGTTGGCTTTTAGACAGATGGCTTGTTAGGGAGGTAATATACATGTAATGGCTGTGTCTTGTTTTAGGTTAAGGGAATGTAAACAGGACTGTATTGATAGGCAGCTGGAGTGCCTTGAGCTGCTAATTGTACACAACCAACAGCCAGCCTCTAATACATGCACCTTTCACATCTCTGAAATTTATCATTCACCATATCCTCCAGGGCAGAGAGCCCAGCAGTAGGCTGGCGGCATTGCCCTATAATACACATATAATTAGTGAACGGTATAACCGGTGCCTCTGGAGTTTGGGAGAGGTGCTTAGAAACCGGGGACACTGTGACTAGGATTTAGCTGTTGGAGGCTATTGGTTTCACTTGCACGTGGAGTTTCGTGGATGCTAATGATATTACTGCATGTTAAGCTTCAAAAAAAATTCTACTGGGTTAGTAGTCTCATACATGGTTCTCTCTCTCTCTGTTTGTGTACGTATGTGTGTATGCATGTGCGCGTGCACCAGTGTGTGTCTGCATACTCGCACACATTGGGTTAAACATCATGGCTATTTGTTTAAATAGCTATTTAAAGGAGACTAAGAGAAGTGATTCTGTGTTGGCTATAAAGAAATCATGCAAGAAAGTACAGCTGAACTGCTGCACTAAATACAGTAATGGTTAGTCTGCCACGGCAGAGTAATATTTATATTATAGTGTCTTCATATAGGTCTCGGTGCAACTAGGGCAAAGCAAAAAGCTTTTAGAATTTCTCTTACAAGAGCAGACATTCATCAGTAATAGAACTGAACAGAGTTGACTACTCAGCTGGTTCCAAAAAAAAGTGTTGCATCGAATCATCTGACTTTATTTATCTTGGCTGTATTTTCACAAATTGTATATGACTGTAAGGATAATTACAGCTCAGTAAGTTGGAGTGAGTTTTAAAATAATATCTCAGCAAAACAACAACAACAGCAGCTCTGTCCAGATCTGTTTTACAGCATTTCAGCAACAAAGTGTAAATGTCATGTAGACAATGGGAATTTTGCTCAGAGCTATGCCCTTTTTACTAAGCAGAACCATTCTGGTGTATATTATAAAACCTTTGTTCTATTTTATTGCTGACTGGATTATGTTATCCTTTGCAGATATGTATTACTGCCCTCAGGTGTCTTGCAGCTCAGTAGTGTCTCTGTACAAGATGAGGGAGCATACCGCTGCCGAGCAGTGAATTTGGCACGGGAGCGACACAGTACTGAAAGTGTACTGACAGTAACAAATGGTCAGTTTTAATAACGATAATGATAATGATGGTACTGGTTTTTTAATTGTGTAGTCTTTTGTTTTGGTAGTTAGTAGTAGTGTTATCATCTGAACTGTAAGTGGTCAGAGTTTAGAATGGGATTTGTATGTTTTTGCTTTAGATGGCAGCACTAGGGCCCCATCACTCCTGGCTGGCCCCCAGGACATCTCTGTTCTCGCTGGTCAAACTGCTATGTTAGAATGTGCTATTACGGGTCTACCTCAGCCACAGGTCATCTGGACAAAAGAAGGTGTGTAATCTGTGCTTATAGCAGGACTTGCATTAAATTTCCTGTTCTGATTCAGTTGTAATATGTTGCACATAGCTATAGGGGCCATGTTATAAGAATATTTGTTGAAATAATATACTTTTTCCAGGTTGTATTTTTTGCATTTCTTGATGTTGCTCCTTTTCCTTTCAGATGGTGAACTGCTACCTCCAGCACGTCACACTGTTGTAGGATTGGGGAATCTTCAGATAACAGATTTGCAGCCATCAGATGCTGGCATCTACATTTGTAGTGCAGGAAATGTTATGGCTCAGGCCATGCTAAAAGTTCTTGGTGAGCATTTCATTATCTTCAGTATCTTAATAGTTGTGGAATTGTTTTTATTGTTATTTACAAGTTGTTATGTTTTCTGTTCACACAATTGTTCACATTGTGATTTAGCTTTGGAGCAGGCTATACAATTATGATGTTATTGTTCTGTCAGACTGTTCTGATGGTTAATCTGAGGGTAGTTACTGATGATTGTGCTTGTGTGTGTGTGTGTGTGTGTGTGTGTGTGTGTGTGTGTGTGTATACAGGCTGCCTTTTCACAGTGGTGGTGATTTCTGTTGTCATATTATAAGCCTATTCTTTTGTACCTCGCTTTTTATAGGGTTGGTCGGTGTCTTTTTTATTGTGGGATTTCAGTTTGGTTCCAAGTAGCATCATGTTGGATGTTTTCCTTCTGTATTTTTATTTGTTAAGAGCTTTTAATCCTTCAAAATATTAACAGTGAAAAGTACTCTTTGACACCAGCCACAGACTTTAATGTGCTAGAAGTGTGCTTGTTTTGAGGCAACAAGGCATTTTTGTGCAATTCAGTCCATGAAGTATTGTGGTAGGTGTTTTTAGCACTTGAGTGGTTGTTTTACAATAAAAGATGTTCATTGTTAAGAGGAGATATTCAGCAGCTCAAGTACCATCAGCTGAACAGACAGCCATCATCCACTGACATCTGTCATTGAAGAATCCATTTACATTATGTGTGGAGTGTATGCGAATACGTTTCTGTGGAGTTGAATGGTGACAGATGTGAATATTAGTCATGGTATAGAAGCTGATATGTAGATGATGTATTTCCTGTGGTGGGCATGCTTCTTAATTGTCATTCATTCATGATAGGTTATACTGACTGTGTTAAATCCAGTTTTGTTTAGTGGTTATCAAGACAATTAATTAACTTGACATTTAAAACTTGTTATTAGTTTTGATACAAATATGGGGGTCTGGATTTGATCTCGGAGTAATGGGTTTCTATTCTATTGACCTGTGGTGTTTCCTTTCCAGTCAGAATACTTTTGTTCTTGGCCTGGCCTCATCTGTCTTTGTTACCACATCATATGTAGTTTCTTGCACCGAGGAGAACATTTTATTTATTTTTTCATGTGGGCAAGACAGTTGATTTGGTACTGCTGATAACAATTTCCTTCTGTCATTAGCTGTGATATGGCAGTGAACCATGGCAGTTCACTGATTAATGTTTATCAACTGTCCGAAAGCTTTGTCACTGCACTACCTGGCATGAAAAATTTGACACTGCTGAGCTTTATAATAACACACACACACACACCAATTAAAGTTCATAAGAGTTCTTTCATATTATTATTTTCATTTTTTATATATGTGTGGTTTACAAGGAAACTACTTTTTCCGGTGAAGTATATTAGAAATATTTGGTAAAGACTGAAGAAGACCCGAAAGTGGTACTGACACGGTGTCATTTTCTCTGAATTAATAACCAAAATTATATAAGTTTTGCTTCTCTTTTCAGTGCCACCAAATGCTACCTCAGAGCCGGAAAACGTTGCTAAACCAAGTGCCCACACTGTGCGCTTTCCGTGCACGTTCTCGGGCATACCGTCACCGACAGTGACGTGGTATAAAAATGGCGAATTGATAAAAAATGATGGCCGTATCACTATCCGCGAAGAACGGGGTACAACATGGCTTGTAGTTACCAACACAGAACCTTCAGATTCTGGCCTCTATCAGTGCGTGGGCCAAAACGAAGCGGGTCAAAGCAGTATGGCAATGCGACTTCTGATATATTCCACTGGTTAGTATTTTATAGATATTGTTACCACCGAGTGTGTTTTTGCACTTTCCTAAGATAATGACATGCAAGCGGATTGTGGATTTCTAGAAAATTTGAAGAAGAAAAAACCCCAAGTATACATGTATACAGAAGTAAAGGTAATGCGTTAACAGATGAAGATGTTTTACAATTCTTTGAGTGATGTTTTATCTGCTGTAAACCACACCATAAAGGTTTCTTTTGTTCACATGTTTTGTCCACTTATTCAGGCTAAAAATTAGCAAACTCACTGGTAACAGTAATACAAGTGAAATCATTTCATTAGGAAAGTGGAGTTGACTGAAACAAAGGTGTAATTTTTGTCACCGTGTAATCGCTTCTTGATTGACTCATCTTGATGATTGACTCATCTTTGCTCGTCAGGGGGAATGAATGAGAGTAGTTTGTTTAGTCTGAACATTGGTCACACCTGGGATATAATTACTGTTCAGTGATTCCCTAAGGACTGCCCCCCCCTCCTCCCCCCCGAACAAATCAACATTAGGCAGTTTTTAATAATATGGATCAATATTATTGACTACATTGAAGTATTTTGTATAAACAAATTATTCACTTTTACATCGCTTTTCACTGCTTACAGTAGATCATTGGAACATTTATATATATCCTATAGATTTCATTTGGTTAAATCCAGTTCATGAATGCAAATGTGCATATCAGTAGATTGATTGATTACTACAGGCTTCAGGAGTTATCTAAAATTAGTGTTAACAGGAGCACATATTTTGGTATACAATTTTCAGCTGTTAAGGTTATGCCAGTTGTCGATGTTAATAGTTCTCTATATATACTGAATGTGCTGCTGTCCGGTAGCTGACACCTGGTATTAATCGTGTTACAATCTACGGAGTAAGTTATGCCAAATGTAACCATTCTGTGATTTTTACAAACCGCTGGGGGGGAGGGGGGAGTATATTGTCACTTTTGGTCTCGGAATTAAATTAATCAGAGACTGTTGTTCTTGCTCTTGCCTGTTTTGTTTTGTTTTAGACTAAGTTACTCCTCGTGCACACTTCTGATCAAATTGGTATTCCATCACCGTTGTCTTCCTACATTTTTGGATTGCATCATGCTAATGGTGATGACTTTTATTAGTGTTATGCCTTTTCTAGCACCACAATTTGCAGGCTTGATGTATATCATTAGATATGAGCTGATTTCACATACCTGACGAGTGAGATTTGTTGGCTGGGTGCCAAGGATGTCAGTAAACCTCCATATGAACCAAATATAAGATGATGTTTCAGATTTGAGAAATCTATAATTGGGCTATGTCTCACCACATTTTTACAAATGCTGATTTCACTTAGTCAAAATATAAAAGCAAAATAAAATAATAAAGCAAAATATAGACCTGTTTTACTTGATATTCTTCCAGTTGATGTATGCTTTGCATGATGTTTGTAGGGCGTGAAATAAATAAGTTAATATTTAGCCATTTAATTAGAAGTGTATTAAATTAACATTTGGAGAAATATTAGATCTCTTTAGCTTTTATTTTATAGCAGAGAACCATTTATTGCCTGTACATGTGAGTCCTAACTGTATCATTTATTATAAATTGTCAAGTTGCAGAAATAATATGTATAGCTTGATCCATAAAATTAAGAGTGGCTGGAGTATGAGGCTTAGCTATTACCAGTTATTTAAATACGATTGAAAATGCTGATTTCTAAGACAGGGTTTTGCATCAGGTTATATATTCCAGTAAACTAGTTGTCCAGGGTTGTTTGTTCTGCATTTTGGGAAATTTAAGATTTAAACAACTTTCTGCAATTATTAATACATTGATATTTATTTTCTAAGTCATATATAAATGGTCATTTGTATGGGAAACCTAATATATTCAATGATTTATAGTTAAAACATGCCCTGGTGAGAGTTTCATCAACATCAATGGAAATCACAAAGCTGAATAAAGACTGATGAATGGGAAGTTTCTGTTTTATTCACCACATGTCTGTTCCATTGTACCTACAATGCAGCTTCCAATGAAAGTCCCACATTCCTTGTTAGACTTTGTGAACATATAGGTTGTTACTTAGGTCAGTTGAGCAGAATTGTCCAAACCGATGAGATGAATTCTTTGAGGTTTATTGTTTGTTGTAGATTTTGTTATATTATGTGACATCATCATCATCATCATCATCATGCATATGCTAATGATTCATGGTACAATTGCTGTTGTAGATAAAGCACCAAATCCCCCATGGGATGTTAAAGCTGAGCAGCACAGTAGTAAAAGTATCTACCTCAAGTGGAGAGCTCCTCGTGTTAACAGTAACAACAATCTCAATGTACTAGCTTATTCAGTGCATTATAAACCAACTCAAGGTAGGTTGCTTGATGAACTAAGATTTATTACTGTGAACTTACATTAATCATTGTATTTCAGTTATTAATAAAAAGTAACTAAATCTTGTATATTGTGTTACCAGGTGGCCATGAGCTACAAGAAGTAACAACAGAGAATGAACTAGTTGTCAACCAGTTGCTACCACATACAAATTACAGCTTTTATGTTGTTGCTTATAATCAAGAAGGTGCCAGCATCCACTCTGAGACAGTGACACAGATTACAGATGATGATGGTAAGTAAGAACAAGCTTTTAAAAATTTGTTATGGATCATTTTGTTATCTACTGTAATCTTCCATTTATAACGCACACCTTTTTTCACTGTTTTCCGCCATTTTTGGGGGTTGTGTGTTATACACCATAATTAAATGTGTCCAGTTAAATTTTATTGCTAAGTTGATGTAGGTTGTGACAAACAGCTTTTGATCTTTTTGCTGACCTTACTAGCAAAATCCTTATCAGGCCATCATATGCGGGTGTACGTAATTATGAAAAAATGGTGCGCAAGTCCAGCTGCACCAAAACTAGGTTTTTCTGGTCAACAATGGGTGCACATTATACACGAGTGCGCGCTATACACGGGAGATTATGGTAATAGGTAGATAAACTACTGTTAGTCTTGTTGAAATTGATCTGCATTTTGTACTCCTATCTGCTGCTAATAGTACCGAAGGTGGCCCCTGAACCCCAGCTGACTGCAGTAGGTTCAACTTCACTGCTTGTCCAGTGGGATGCAATACCCCCTGAAGAAGCAAGGGGCAGGGTCATAAAATACAAGATCATCTATCGTAAGGCTAATAGCATGGAACAGATGTCAGTTGAAATTAGTGGTGATGTTCATGAATATACCATACAAGGTAAGTAAAATTTATTTGGCCAGTCTCATTTTTTGTTTGGGATTTCTACCAGTTAATGAGTTGGTTGGTAGAATTAATCATTGGAATATAGCATATCTTTTTATTTGTCAGACTTGGAAGCTGGTCAGAGGTATGAAGTTCGAGTGATAGCTGCAACTAAAAAGGGTTATCCTTATCTAGAGAACAATGAATGGCCTTGGCAGAGCCATATTACAAACAGCAATAGTAATGTTGGATGTAAGTAATCAAGCCACAGAGTGAATTATGTAAATGTATAAAAATGCTTGGTGGATGATTATTTTGCATTATCCTAATATGGTAATTGGGAGAAAGTTCTGAGAATCAAGATTTTCCTAGCCTGTTAGAATGTAACATTATTAACACTGATATGTAAATTACATGGCAAATTGTTTTGGTTTGGTAATGGTTTCTTTTGCTTGGCCACACAGTGCCTGCTGTGCCAGACATGGCCTTGGTTTCAGTGAATTCATCAGCCATCCAAGTGACTTGGAAGGAACCGGAAGTGATCAGTATGCCAGATGAAGACATCCTCGGTTATAAGCTCAGCTTCCACAAGCTAGAGGAGGAACCAAAGCTGATGATTCTGGTGCCCGAACAGAGGCAAAAGACTATCACTAAACTTGGTCAGCGATGTTTTTATTGTGTTTTTTTCTTAAAGCTAATACTAGTTTGTCATATGTAAAGTATAACTTCGTTTGCTTGCTGTAAAATGTACATATAGTTATAACATTGTTTTATACAGAGCCTGGTACTTGGTATGAGATATCACTGATGGCATTTACTGATTCTGGTGATGGTCCCAAGGCATCGAAATCCATAAAAACGTCACCATTAGCAGGTAGGAAAATCAGTTCTGTTGTCAGGATGTTAATCACTCCGCATATATAAGTACCAAACATTCTTATATCAGGATGCCAATGTTCCGCGGATTTCCGAGTTTTTCTGCCTGTTCTCTGAATTGTGTAAATTGGGTTTTCAGAGGTTTTTTTGGTTTTCCTTTGGCATCCGTGTTATTGCAGAATATGTATTTGTATGTGGAAGGATTAAAAACAAGTATTAATAAGCTACGAAGCTTAATAAATGTCTGTGCTGTGTTAAAAGGAAAGGCAAAATATTTCATTATAACAATTGATGTGTTTTATTTAACTACTGTTGATTATTTTGCTTTGTCTTGATGTAGGATTGCCTCCAAGAACCTTAACACCACCATTAGGTATTACGGCTGAAGCAGTAAATGAGAGTGCTATCAGGGTGTCTTGGAATGTGCCTCGTGCTGCAGTCACACACTTTAGTGTCCAATATGTTAGAGCTCATTTTATGCTTGGCCTCAATGAGCACACCAAAGAAGTGGTGACGTAAGTTGGTCTAGATTATCTGTATTCCACTTTGGTCATAGTCTTCGGAGTGATTTACAGGATGATAGATCTGTTAACTTTTCAAACAGAATTTGGGAAGACGTTTATAATTGTCTATTGTGATGCCTCATTTTCTTTATCTGGTATCATTAGTCAGTGGAGAAATCATGATAAGCGTGGATTAGAACTTCAGTGTTTTCTGATCATGAAAGAAGTAATTAATTGGCAGTTTTATGAGGAGTGAACATTCTGTATTTTTGTTCCTGGGCTGTGTGGAAATAAGGATATAATATGGGGAATTTCAAAATTTCTTTTTCCTGCAAGAGGTATACTTTTGAAGAGTGAGTGGAATTGTGTTCCAGAAGAAATGTTAAATTGAATGTGGTCACATCATCACATAGCTACATGGTAAATATTTATTTGTTAATTGCAGTAACAAGAGCAGTGTAGTTATTGGCCAGTTGGAGCCATTCCATGAATACAAGTTTGCCGTACGTTCTCACACCTTTACTATGGCAGGTCCTTACAGCTATGAAGTTGTCTGTCGTACAAAGGAAGGACGTATGTTTACGGTTTATTACATCCTTTAAATGATTGTTTTATTCCAGTATATTTATCGTTTAAGTGGGAAATTTGATCGTTAACATTTATAGTAAAACATTAATACTTACATTTCTTACTTAGTGTCTTGTGTTGCTGAGGTTTAGCTTGCATCTTGCTTTTGTGTTCCATTAATTTAGGTCCCTCAGCTCCGCAGAATGCCATGGCAGAGATTCGTGGTCCTAGTGTGGTGGAGCTAAATTGGCAACCCCCTCAGTATTCCAATGGCATTATTCTTTCCTACATCATATTCTATCGTATGGATGATTCTAGTCCAGATGCCACCTGGGAAACAAAGCATGAAAATGGTAAGTGATGTGGTGTAGAATTTTTAGTTAGTTTTGTTACATTGGTCTTTAAATGTTCAGGCACACTACTATTTTCATCATTCAACAAACTGCTTCAGTTGGTCTTTTCTTTAGACAAAATTTTGTAACAGATTTTTGTAACATCGTTTTGCTTAATGTTGTTTGTGTCCTACTAAACTAGATTTTGAAGTGCTTGTTCTGGATTTGTAAATGACACGGTGTTCACCAGTCTGACAAGATGTACAGTTTGTACAGCACACACACATACACACACACAGTCTGGCTTTATTATAATGTGGTATTTAGGGGTCCATGAATATGATTCATATTATGAGTGGACCACAAATTGCAACTGTCCGTGTGCATCAGTGCTGGATGGGATGGACTCGATACAACATTTCATATAGCCATTTTCTTAATTATTTTCTCAGTTTAAGGACATGAAAATAATCACAACATGAGATAATTTAGAAATGTCAATCAAAAGTTTTGCTGTATTTTCTTGTTGATGACAGAATGCAGTTGTTTTAATCCAGTTGCAAATATGAATTGTGCCAGTAGTCTTCATATATATTTTGTATATTAGAAGTCCCATCAGAGGCATCATCTATATTGGTAGGGGTGAGAAATCCCAGTGCGTCGGTGGTTTCCAGCATTTTAATAGTCTTAAGAACACTCTTGTAATCAGTGTGAATCCATTGAGAAATGTTTAGGGGGAGGGTGTATCAGAATATTTCACTACAAATGATGAAACAATGTTTTATTTTGACACATCCGCCAGTTTGACAACTGAGATATGTGAACAAAACACCAATCCAGGCACCATTTGTCCCTTACTTAGGTTTTCTGCCTTATTATTTTCCCCCTTTTCCTTTCTCGTCCGTTTTCACCCTTGATAGGTCAATTAAATGGACGTTTAGTTCCATGTTAGATTTTGGGACACTTTTATACAAATTTGGTATAAATAAAGTAGCTGTTGCCAGACCTAATGGAGGGGGGACGAACATTATCATGTAACACTATGGCTTATGATTCATTCACATTACTGTAGTCTTACAATCACTCCCAATTTCTCTGTAACAGAGTAAGATTTTTGTTTCGGCTTGTAATCTTTTGTTGTGTTGTGCATCGAGTATGGAAACACAGCAGTTTTTATATGGAAATATTTTTGCTACATGTAATTAACCAATCATGAATAATAGCTGTGATTTGAGATACAAGTAATTGTAATTATTTTAGGGGTGGAGCTGTGTGTGATGGATCGTGACACATGATCAAATGAAAGGTTAAACGTGAACCTTTGTCCTAAAATGCATTTTAGCTTCAACTAAATATTCACTTCTCCAGCTTAGGTATATCACTTGACAGACTGAGCAATTATTGGCTATTGGTAATGCTTTGGGATATGTCAAAATGTAGTGTTAAAAGTTATGTGGAAGTATTTCCAGCAGACTTCCCTTGGAAAATTACTGAAAACTTAGTATATTCATTTCGAACAATTGGAAGCAAAATACCCCCATTATAACAGAGCTGGATTCTATTTGTGTATATTTATGGGTATTTTCTTTCTCCGTTTGATCTGAATGTGTAATTCTTGTTTGTCCAAACACGTAGGATGAAAGTTTTAGATGTTTTAACAGTGTAATAAGCCTAGATTAAATTATCGCTTTTCAGCCAAACCTAATAATTACAATTCTGGGGACTACTGTACAGTGTTTAATTATGTATGGTTAAAATATCATATTACGTATAAAACCACCAGCTGTAATGTTTCAACTGTAGATGTTGTCATGTTGTTTTCTAGGATCTGTTACTAGCGCCCTTGTGGATGACCTGCATCACAGTAAATATTTCTTTAAGATGAAGGCAGCTACTAGAGCTGGTGAGGGACCACCCACTGATGTAATCCACATAGAGATGGGACCAGCAAGTAAGCTTGGTGTACAGACATGTTTATTATAGATTATTAATATCTTTATAGCAAGACAGGAGGCATATCTCTGGCCAACTCAAAATTACATGGTCACTAATAACTAGTAGTAGTTCTCTAGTGGTTTTTTTATCTGTATGAAAGAATAGTTCTTGTAGATCTTGTCTGTTACTGTGTCCCATTTTGTTAAAGATATCACTTATCTTGTGTAATATTTAAAAAGTCAGCTTTTCTATCATATTTACTACATATTTCCTTTATTTTCAAACACTGTCTAAATCCAGATATGATTTCTGAAATTCTTTCTTTGTCTTTTGAGAACAGAATGTTTATTTTCATACCTTGTGCCATGCTGCCATTGTGTGAGTGACATTAGCATCTAAATTATAACCGTGACCCTGTGTTGCTGAATGTGACATGGATGAATAATTTTTACCTACAAGTTAAATTAAACTGAAGCCCAGCTAGCTGGCTCTTTAGGTGTACAGGGTTAAAACATACTTGTTCAAGGTTGCTTTCACAGATAAATAATCATTATCATTCAAATCTGTTATTAAGTTTTTACAGACATATTATTTGGGTTATCACTGTACAGCACATTTGAATGGCTCTTGCTAGTAAGGGTGCTTTATTAAATATACATTAGTATTATTATTATTATTACGTCTAGCAGACAGTGAAGACATAGATCTAATATGAAGCCAACACTGATCCTTAAAACCACATGGCAGTCTTTGTTTTTTTCTGTGCTAAAGCATTAACATATGCTAAGTTTGTGTATAACAACTCATGTAGCAAACAAAGTTGAGATTATAAACAAATTAGTGAACATCCTTGTTTGAATTATTTTATTAGTCAATGGTTTGATCTGGTAGATTTAGTATTCTTTAGATATTATGTAATAGCCAGTAACTATGGTAAGCTGCTTTATGTAAGATTTATTGTGCTAAGTGTGTCACAGAATATCCATTATATCAGTTGACTTATATAGTTGAAGCCAAATCTTGAACAGAAAAATGTGCTTTGATTTAAATTCCTCATTATGTTGTGTGACTGTGTGTTTGTGGTCTGTGAGAGTGTTTGTGGTCTGTATGTGTGAGTGTGTGTGTGTGTGTGTGTGTCTGTGTGTGCATGCACATGCACACAGAACTAATCTGTATTTTTGAATGAACTCATGATATGTTTTATAATGTTTCAGGGAGTGACCGTAACTTAGGTATCATTGTTGGAGTTTGTATTGGGGGTGGCTGTATTATCATCTGTGCCATTATAATTCTGCTCAGGAATAGGTAAATGTTTCGGATTATGATAACTGTTTTGTTGCTGTAAGATATGGTTCCTGTTTTTTTATTTGAAAGAATACAGAACCTTTTTTGTAACTTCTCGTCTTTAAGTTAATGCTATTAAATCATCTCTGTAGAGGGCAGAACTATTATTGTTTTCCCACCTCTTAGATTTACACAGTTGTTCATTGTACTTCATTAAATTTTTTCACAGATGCTTTCCACAGAGGCAGTTGCCCACTGATCCCAACAGTAGCTTCCACCACGGTAATGGATGTATACCAAGTGTTAATGGTAATGCTGTTCGGGTTGATCATGTACATAACCACTGCCCACACCATGAAATGGATAGCATTGTACCAATGCTTCCACATATATCAGAGAATGAGAACTCTGATTCTAAGGTAGGTACTTTGGTCAGTTACTTAATCATTCCAGCATAGCCCATATCTGAAACCGTTTACATTGGTTACAGTTGTACAAAACATATATCATAATTAAAATTTTGTAAATACTGAGCTGCCTTTAGCAGTGACCGTAGGAGTACTATTACTGTGTATTTAAATAAATATTTGTACATAAAGTATAGCCAGTCATGTATACAGATTACAGTGTGAACCTACAAATAAATGTTAATTAATTATCATAATATGAATACTTCTATTAAATTATGACAACTAGAATTTATTCTGCTATTAGGTTTATTTAATGCTCACAGGAACCTTTCGCTAAACGAAAGGGATATCTTCCTTTATTTTCCAGCTAAAAGCCTGATCTGATTTCTTGTATTTAGTTTAACATTAAAATGTTTGATAATCATTTTCATAAATACAAATATAAAGTAAGTTTTTATTGTCTGTTCTGACCTGTTGGTTAAAGTATTGCATCACTAAACTCCAGGTGTGGGTTCTGATTTGATTAATACCTCTGTGGGATGTTTACCCAAGGAATAGCCCTGTGCCCATATGTTGCAAGCATGATCAGCATCGAGTCTAAACAAACGACTCGCTCTCTTTTCTGGCCAATGTTAAAAAACCTAGCTACTAATTACTGGTCCATTGGATGACTTTAATATATACATCCAACTGGTTTGTATTATCTATGGGGAGTAATTCGTGTGCTGACTGTATGTATGACGGATAATTTCAGGGTGGAAACTGTGCACAGCATAATGGCAAGTTGCTGAATGGTCTTAATGGTGTCCACCGTATATCCCATCTGATGCCTGACCATAAGTACAGAGCTTACAAGGTACACGATCCCAACTACAGATTCGGATGTGATGATGGCTCACAGGTGAGACATTTTGTGATTTACTGGACTGTCATAAAGTAGTTTTGCCCATTAAAACTATACTTGTTTAAATAAGTATTTTATATATGATTATTTCAACATGTTTTTCACATTGGTATAGTTTTAACATAGAATCATTAAATCGTTAAACTTCGGAATTTGATTTAGGAACAATCATTATATATACAGCTGCTGAAATCATGTTTATAGACTCGTCCATCGAAATACACTTGACATGAGAACCAGGTTGTGGCTTACGCATTCAAATGAAAATTAAATGTTAGCTGTCTCATAGTATACTTTCTATGCACAAGCTGATGCTAAACTTGATGGTTTCATTAAAATGAAGTCTACTTGATTAGTTATTGTTTACATGACTAGTCTTATTTGTCTTGCAAATTAGAATAATACAGGCGAGACTAAATAGATATGAGGTTATTTTTGGAAAGATACACGCAAAAACAAGGAGAGTAAAGTTGACAACATTTTGTCATAGACAGTAAATATTTGTTATTTATATGTTACTGATGTGCAGAGAAGAGCTCAAATCTTTTGCAATTAAGTGCTATAGCAAGATGCCACCAGTAACAAGAATAGAAAGATGTCATAGGGAAGCTTGAATATAAGTGATCTATTCAGTTTAATAGTCTGTGCTGAATGTTCATGAATATGCAAACTAAAATGGATTCTTGTCAATATATCTCTCTGTATTTTGTTATCTTTGTTCTATATATGACCCTAAGCTGTTACTAGTCCAATCGTGAGGTAGAATTATTTAGGTATTTATAAGAATGAAACCATATTCAGGCCTCTTGGATTATTTCCTGTATTTTCCAGATACCACTACAACACTGTCCCTTAAGTGATGGGCCAAAAGGAGAACCAATCACTGTGCAGCTGTCATCACTGGAGGACATCGATCGTAACTACATTGCAGAGACTGACCTAGATGCCCACATGAAGGCATCTCCAAGTTCGTCGGGTGTTACAGATTGTACCCAGGGCCCTCCCGATACAACTGGTGGTGAAAGTGGTGCCAGCTCACAGACAGCAAGCTTAGAAAGGTCTGGCTACAGTTCGGTGAGGAGCAGTAACAGTCACAGGGGGCACAGTGGAAAGAAGCGTGGGCACAAGAAGACGAGATCGCAGTCATCACCACACAGCACCCTGTCGAACTCGTTGGCCTCCTCCTCGGCATCCACACCAACGGCAATGCTCGATCACATGGCACAGGAAGCTGAAGTAGGAGACGACATTCACGATGATCGTCTTTGGCACTGCTTGCCACAGGGTAATAATCGATCGGTGTGTGTAAGCATGGCTCCTCACTGCTACCACCATCACCAGCAGCCCGTTACCATTTCTGGATTGACTCACATAAGTAGTCAAGGACATGGTCCGGGTAGACCCTGCGCAGACAATGGCTTGGTGACAATGGAATGTGGCAACCACAGAGAACCCCCGGCTTCTGGTGTTGAAGAACGGCAGGTGACGTGCAACAGAGTGAGGGAGAATGCTGCACTGAGCAGGTCTTGGGGCAGTGCTACCACCTTGCGTGAGAATGAAGTACCACCACACCTGGACAGCGGCAGCACAAACACGTCTGCCTCGGCTTTACCTACCTCAACTTCTCAGCAGCAGCAGCGGCTCGAGAACGACTCTGTGCTGGCATGATTGCAACAGTCCAATGACTGCCCTCGTTTGGCCTGCTAATACGGACTGAGGGCATTCAGAAAACAAAAGTGGACCAGCTGTCTATACCTGACGGCTTTGTAGTGGTGGCCACAGTGAATATACCCACAAACCTCAAGGAAGCATTTATTGGAGAACCAATCCAGCAAGGTTATCCATCACACCCCAGTGGTGACTACCTCAATCAGGCTATATTACATAGGTTATACTCTGTAAATATACACAGCAGTTACGTAATATCTGTTTCGATATAGATTCCCCTTCAGGCTGGCTACTAATTCTTAGGACTGAACTATGTACGTACCTATTGTGTTTGTCAAACAGGGACTGGACTTGCGAAGGACAAGTTCGTGTTTATGCGGGTATTTTTTTATATATTTGCTTGTCGGCTAAGAAGCAAAAATACCTCTTGCTGATGAACCAGCAGCTCGTCAATATGTACCTGTATACAGCAAAATGTTTGTACTCTGGAATGCTGTACATACGTACATATTTCGACCATGTGCTATGATTTGCTGTGTTGGATCAGTACACATTTCTATTTTGTTTTCTTACCATTTGTTCATATACATGCTGACCTGAGTGTATATGTGTGTGTGGTACACAATTGCAGGGATATGGAGCAGGATGCTCTGTCTTTGCTAAGTGGAGCAATCTCCTATGGCCGCTATCATCAACATGACATGGATAACCTCAGCAACTAAACAATATATATGGTGCAAAGGGTAATCTCACCGGATTTGGCAATCAGGGTACACTTGGCGACACCCAGTTGAAAATATTTGGGTTGCTTGTTAAACAGTTAGTATCTTGACTCTGGTGTTTTAATTTTTTTTGTAAATTTTGTGCACTCTGGAAGTTGATATGCAGACAAACAAGGGGCAAAAACTGTAGTCTCACATGCTGTCTATGTGTATACTGTTAATAACTTACAGGGTGCAATTGGATTTGGTGCGTGGTTAATTACTCTGTGTTTACTTGTATACACCTACAGTTATCTTGGTTGTATCGAATTTTTTCACAAATTTTTAGTTAGTTATTTCTTCTTGAAGAAATTGTACAGAATTGCTTTATTTTTTCAATTCACTAACGAGAGGGTAAAGTGCTGGTCCAATGCTATGGGTAAAACAAAGGACTGGCTGCAAGCCATTCAGAAATATGTATACATACATCTGATGGGCTGAAGATGTCGTTATCTTCATGTTGTTGTACACTGGTTACAGTTAGTGGTGCATGTTGTAGTCTAGGTAGTGTTACTAGTTACAGGAGGGAAGTTTTGTTGGGGAGCGTTTAACGACGTGTGTATCTTTTGGCAGCATATAACGCTTGGAGGCTTCTCGAAATGGAATATATCTTTTGGAAAGTTTGAAATTCCTCTCAGGTTTTGATACTGTTTGAGATTGTCTGCAATACTATGAGCTTTGAGACCGTGTTTGTTGGTTCCAGTGCTCGGCTGTTAATTTGTATTGTATATTATTGTTTTTTTTTTGTTCTGTTTTTATTTTTTGTGGTTCGTTATATGCTGCTATAAATTACTTTGTAAAAATTGTGTTGTTTTGGAGGTTTGTGAATAACGTAATGGAACAGTGATGAAGATTTGTTTTGCTATAAGGACTGGAATTTTTATACATATTTAAACATTTCAGTAATGAAGCTGTATCCTAGATTGTGTTATCCAGTGTTTTTTTTGCTTTGTTTTGGGGTCAGACTTCGGGGTTGGGATTCTGTGTCTAAAGGGGTCTGTGTCCAGTGCTTGTTAATAAGGTCGAGTGATCCAAGTGCCACAACCCTCCACGGTGTTCCAGTATATTCCTTTGGCAGCTGGTCCAGATAAATGGTACAAATCCTGAGGCCTTTGTTACCGTCAACATCACCAATAGTTCGTCCCTTGCTACACTGAATCTTTATGCATTACACTGCACATCTTCTGTCTTGAGTGGCTATTTGATGCATGTCTTGATAAACAGCTTGCTGGTTAAAGCTCTGCTGCTGTCTTGTGGTGAGCCAAGTTACACCGATATCCTCTGTTGAGAATCTTGTAAGTTATCTAATGTCGGCGTATCGTTGTACATACCTGTGCTATTCATGTGCAGTATTTAGTAACTTCTGAATTGGCTGTAGTGACACCTGACATTGCTGGTTATTAAAATGATAAGTGTTGTTCCTTGTTTCCCCATATCTTATGAGTATAGCGGCTAAACAGTTTTGTTGTTTGGATTGGGATATTTGCATTATAATTTATAATTTATGTAATGATAAGTGCACATGATTTCAGATAGGACCTCAAATGTTGTGTATGTATTGATATCTACCTCATTGTCGTTTTTATCATACCTGTGTATCTATACGTGTGTGTGTGTGTGTGTGTGTGTGTGCATAAAACACACTAGTGGTATTTCTTGTTTGAATTCCTCAATAGCTGTCTTTGGCCTAGGGTGGTCGCCTCGTGTGGGCAGGTTTACTCAGGGAGCTAAAGTAATACTTAAAACTGGGAAAAAGTACAAAACACTTAGCTTACACGAGGCTACTCTCCTTGGCACAGTGGAATTCCAGGTGTGAGCTTTGTTGTAGATAATTTTTGTAACCAAGTATTAATGAGTAGTGTTCAAGATTAGTTACTCTGTTTCATATATTCCGGTAGCTTATTCAACTGCTTTGTAACTTGCATTGTGCTTATAGTCCCTTCTGCATGTTTCTTCTGTTATTGTTGCATTCTTAGTTTTTTTATTGACAACAGCCTTGTTTATCTCTTTAACCTTGTGGTGATATGGCTGTTTCTGCTTTCAAGTCAGTATAATCATTGAATCATTGAAGGAATGAGGATTCTTCACGTGATGTTTACCATCTGGTGGTTTGTCCCCTCAGCACAGAGTTTTTGTTTTATAGAATTCCCAGAAGAATTATGAAGCACAAAAAGGATGCGTCATTTGCACTATGTTTTGACAAATTAAAAGGCCTCTCTTTTAGGGGAATCTGGTAAATTTGTTTTGTTTATGATGTGATATTAAGAAATAACCGAGTGAATTATATTATTGGCTTTTGCCATTGAAATTTATTTGTTATAGCATGACTTGATCCTGGTGATTTTTTTTACCATAGTTAAGTATGAATATATTTTTACACACACATAAGCACGCATCTACATACAATTATCATTGTATGATCATCAGGCTTTTTTCATGCATTTGCTTTTATGACACAGTGTTACACTGGCACATTTTTGTCATGTAACAATTTTATGGTCACAGCAACATTATTGCCATTTAATCTTCATGCCATAGCAACCATTGAAAACAAATGTTTCATAATAGGTAGACTGTGCTATCCTGACATAATAATAATAATAATAATAATAATTAAGAGTTAACATAGTATATTATAGTTGTATTTCCGGTGGTTATGTTAAACAATTCCAGTATTTTATTCTAATATATTATTGCTATTTCTGTAACTGCCTTATGTGTCTTTGGCAGAGTTAATCTTGTTTTACCATGTCACTGGGCAACATCTGGAATTGTAGTGCATTTGGCACATAAAAAGGTAACATTTGTTTTTGTTCAGTTCCACTCCATATAAATTTGTTAGCCTGGATAAATATTAGCACTTACTTGTAGTTTGATTTAAAACTGCTTTTAAAGTGCATATTAACTATTACTAGGCATAGATTTTAAATATTTGTCTGCAAGATACGCTGTTCTTACTGATCTAGTTCTGACAACTGAACTAGCCTTGTTTTGGATGTTGTTTATAATATGATTTGGTTTGTCTGTCCAGGTGTCAAATTAAATCAGACTTCTTTTTTGTATTTACTGTTTTACTGTTTAATTAGTCTGATAATAATATTTTCTGTATGCTTGCTACAACCTTTTTTAATCTGCCAGCTTTCTGTAACCTGTCTAAAACAGTACTTCGGATATGCAACAGATGTCTTTTATATCAAGGTGAAAGACAAACCAGGGTATAACTGTTGCCTATTTAACTCTGAAATATCAGTTATGATACCAAAGTTCTATTGAAGTATAGCAAAAAGGGATCGGTTGTCAAGAGACGTGGGCATGGGAACCTGGGCATGGGAACCTGGGTGGGGTCGGGTGGGTGCATGTGCATGGGGAAGAGAAGGGAGGCTCGCGTATACACACTGCTGAACCCAAAGAGCTGTATGTTCCATGTACATGTGTGTATTGCCATAGTACACATCCAAAAACCTATGGAGCGTGACTTGGTTCAAACAGTTGGTTTACTGTCTACATGGTTAACTTGCATTAACGGTTTGTTTCACATGGTGCTAATCAACTATATTTTATTCGATTTTGTGGCACAGAAAGTTCTATATACACTGGTATATTTCTTTGAAAGCTGAACACCTTTCCCATTAGCTATATAAGTATGTGCAGTAGCTTGTATATATATATATATATATAGGTAAATAGTGTGAATGTGATTTTTGAAGTGAGTAGGTGAACCACTGATCATGTTCTTAATAATAATGCGTGTGCACGTGCATGTGCATCCACACCCTTTAGATGAATAACCACCACATTGTATCATTGTAGGTCTGTGAATTTGTTTAACGTTGTGTTGATGTCATGTTAATCGAAGCAGGATGGGTTATGCATGTCATTGTGTGTGTGAAACATTTGTAAATGAGTGATTGGCTCGTATTTGCCACTGATTATTCTTTCTAGAGTATGTTCAGTTTTCTGAAGGACGACTAGACATACTGTAAATATTGTTGTAGTGAAACCAGTTCGGTACACACTTCGTATTTCTGCAACATCATCAGTGTATTTTTTAATGATTCGTCTAGGTCACTGTACAGAAGAATCGCACATCATCCAGGCAAGTTAACAATATTCAGGAATCTGAGAGCATATGTGGAAATAGTTCCAGATCATAAATTCACGTGTAAAATTAGTTGTTTTCGGTCCTTGTAGTTATAAGCTTCTGTGTATCACATAGGTTCACGTACGTTGTAAATATATACACAGTATGTCAGCCGGTGTCTTGTCTGTGTAAAATCAGTGCTCGTCTTCACTGGTTCTTTGATGCTGTCTTCTGTCAGCTGCCGTATACTTGTACAGGCTTTTTTCACTGTATTCACCTCACTTGTGGCATGTTTTAAATCTTGGCTGTTATTGTGTCCCATTATGTGTGTGTGTGTGTGTATGTGAGTGAGTGTGTTAGCAGAGCTCCCCCTTTATTTTTCTAATGCAGGAAAAAAATATATTGAAGAATCTTTGTGGTTATGTGTTTATTGATGAGAAGGGTAACAAAGGAGTAAAACATCGGCTAAGACATTGTATATTAAGATGTACGAAGAGGTTTTTGGGGGGGTTTTGAAACAAAATTTAATTGAGTTAAATATATCAGCGTATCAGTACCTGTATTATTTCTGTCGGTGATGTCCGTTAATAATTAATTTTTCTCTTCAAAATGTGTTCCGTTAAGTTACTCCCAGTGTGTTGTTATGAAAATGTAACTTTTTTCAATCGAGATGCAATTCCTAAAACCTGTATATGGTTGTGACTCTTTTTCGAAATACTGGAAAATGTACTCTTTGACAACTTCAGGGATACATGTAGCTTTAATTTATGTTAATTTATTTTACAGCCTACCTCAATTGACACTGGCTTTTTACTAAACGTGTAATGCTGAAATTGCTATATAGACTATTTAGAGTTCACTTATGTTCAGTTTGGATGCTCCTGATACGTTGGGAGTGAGGTGACATTTTGTTACAAGTTGATCCGAGTAGTAGTTTTAACTTGCGCACTGTGCTGGTCTGGCTCAGATAGCTCACCAGTAATTGGTGGTGTTGCTGCACCGGACATGGTTTCTCTGTGCGCAGGTCACTGGGTAATTCAGGTCAGTGCTGCTAAACTGAAGTGGCACCAGTTTTGTCAGAGTGTCGCCAAAACCCCCTCCTTAAAGGTGGTCCAAATTTTCAGCTCAGGGTTCGATTATATTGTTAGCCATATGGTCGTGATATTTGTAAAGGAGGCATACACATGCGTACGTATGCACGAGATGCTTGTCTTGTATCACTCCACGGGGCATGTGTATATCTGGGTTAGTGCTGCACTACACAACGTGACATCATTAACGCGACACTGGATGTATTTACTTTCTGGCAAATGGTGAATTAACTTCTAGGTGTGTACATCCAGCTGTTAGTTACTGGTCAGGCTGGCTCCCCTTTAAAAATTTAGTTGAATCAAAGGGAAGTTCGAACATGATACGAAGATGTCACTGGATTCAGTGTGTGTGTGTGCGTGTGTGTGACCTGGAGATACATTGTGCATTATAGTTAATTATTGAGAAAGCATTTTGTATCTTCATGTTTCGTGTCAGTGAATGGGTATGACAGTGTCTGTAGAACAGAAATAAATACTCACTGAAATAGCTGTTTGTTTGTTTATTTGTTTTTGTGTATAAATGTAGCTGTGCAACATTACACTGTATAATTGATGGAATTTGTGGCAGAAACAGATATCTCGCAGAGAGAAACATTGTTTGAAAAGCTTTTTAAGTCATTGAATCTGTCAATTAGTGTAATCAGATTTCTGCCAAGTTTTTGTATCCCTATTTCGACCATACATTTCATACAAGCACCGATATTGAAGTCCTCATTATTTTTTTTTAATTTGAGGCATTTTTTAACAGTTTATATTTTGTGTTAACTCGTATGAAATGTGAAGATGGGCTTCCACAGAACGGGTAATGTAACCAATTTTTTTTAAATTTACAAATCGTGTGAATGTCCACCATGTTCTGGATCATGCTAAGAGACTATCTGTATCCTGTAATATAGTTATGGAATTAGCTCTTTTAGGTCAGTCATCCCTATTTTGAAATGACAAAAGGACACAAGATCATCCAGCAGCTATTGAGACAATATGATTAACGTGATTAACAAATTTGATGGTAGGGTTGCAAACTTCGATTGGCTTTCTTATGGATTTTTAAATGCTAAAATTGGCTGCACTGTAATACACAATACGTTTTCTGAAATTGTTCCATTTTATAAAGGAATTAAGAAATATGTAAAAACATTAAATCGGGACTACATCAGTTTTAGAAAAGGTAATGTCAAAACCTTTGTGAAAATGTGGGGAAATTTCAATTGATGACAATCAGCGCTATATCATTTGGAACAATCGATATTATCATATACATGCCGAGCATTGTGGAACCCTTTGATAAAATTCAAGAGTATAGGTGTCAACTAAAAAATTAAATTTGGCTGCCATATTAACCTAATTTTAAAGATTTACTGACTTTGATATAGGTGCTAATTGATTAAATATCGTGTGTGGCAGCACATTTGTTTGGTCTTTGTAATTGACAAATTTACTGCAGAAAGGCATGATATGCTCAGAGAAAATCGTATTTTCATATAGCCATATGCTAGCAAAAGTTTGTTTTGTCAGTGTCCTTGTTTCTGGATCTTGTACAGAGTAGAAGAACAATTGAAACTTATTTAATTTTTGTACAGAACAGAAAATGTATCAAATCATTAGTAGAACAATATATTTCAAAATAATATACAAAATTTATATAGCGCCCTATATGAAGGTTACTCTAAGGCGCTCAATAAGATGTAATATTATGTATGTGTAATGCAATTTCAGGGATTTGCGTTTCTATCAGTTTAGTAACAGTGTTTTCAAAGAAACAATTCCATTGTTGAAGCATCCTTGTGCTTAAGAGGACTCAAGGATGATAGATGACTTGCTTGAAACATTATCGGCTGAAGCTCTGGCCAAAGGGAGCTGCATCGCCGGATGATCTGGTCATGTTCTGTCAAATCTTATACAACTGGTTCTACGTGTTGATGTTATATATCCAGTTTCCAGTATCATAAGAAAAGTTATCGTTTCTGATTAAATGAAAATAATCCCCTGGAATAAAGTTTGTCATGCGTCATGATATAATCACTTTTCCATCAGATAATTCCAATGTAGTAATTCCTATCACTTATCCAATTATGAAATGACATCTCAAAGATAGTGAATGAAACGAATGCCGGAAAACATGTGAAAATTTTGTGTGCCACCTGTATGGGAGAGCGAAGCTGGCCAGTGTGAATGTTGCACAAAACGTGATCTTCCAGCAAACATATGTTCCAAAGAACGTGGATGATTCATTGCGGTCAGTAAAGGATGCGAATCCCAGCCCTATGCCACCATCCGCGATGGTCCTTGGGAAGAAATTAGATTGGGCCAATTATGTTGCCAAAATGTGGAAGCCAGCTGCATTACAAAATCCCATGGATGGGTGCTTGATACTGGCGCTTACGAAATCCGGTGGTAAGATGGTGATCGGCTGCCGTCTGATACATATACGGAGCTCTAGATCAGAACACGCAAACTCCTGTTGCAGATGAAGTCAACTCTTGTGAAGATTTGTATGACATGGATGAAATGACTGAGGACAATGATTATATTTGAATAGTTTATAAGATGAACATCTATTGTACGTTAGATTTCCTGGTGGCAAGATAGCAGATTTTGCATATGACAAAATGCAAGCCTTGTGAATGTATATATTATGCTTAACACATATCACTAATATGGTATGTTTTGTTACTGTTGTTCTTGTATGCCAAATCAATTTACTATTCCATCAATTATATATTCCTGAAATATCCACCATTTTATTTAGACTGCAGATAATTGACTCATTGGAGAGCTACTGCTCTTAGGATTATTAGACTATGGAAATTAACTGGTTACAAATTAATATTTTAAGATCAATGGGTTCAATTATATCACCGACACCGTGTTCAAAGACATACACAGTGACAAGACGAAAGTTATGCTGTTCACATCTAAGCATAATGCCATCCATATGGAAAACGTTACTGTTTGTTTTGGTGACATTAATATAACACCAGTGAATACTGTGGGGAACTTAGGTGTCTTTGAATCTGTGCTAAATATGGAGAAACAGTAATATCTGTAGGTCTGGCTATCACCAACTCCGCAACAATGGGCATATATATTAGGCGTTTATAACATCACACTTGGACTACTGTAACGCTTTGCTGAATGGACTGCCCCAGACCTCCATTAACAAGTTACAACGTATACAGAACACAGCGGCGCGGATTGTAACCCGAACATCATGCCGGAGTCACATTACACCAATATTGAAGGATCTGCATTGGTTACCTGTTAAGCATCGAGTGCAATTTAAAATCCTAATTCACACGTTAAATAATGAACAGGCTCCAATATACATATCTGACATGCTGACAGTTTATCAACTAAGAAGGACACTACGTTCGATGGGTTCAGTGACATTGGTGGTTCCAAGGGTTAGAACATCTAGCTATGGCGAAAGAAAATTTCAGTGTTCAGCAGCCAAGCTATGGAATGCACTCCCAGCTCACATTGATGAATCCAAAACACTGAACATTTTTAAGATGTTGCTGAAAATGCATTTGTTCTTCAGCTATTTTGATGTTTAATTTCTTTTTCTTAGTCAGTTTATATATATATATATATATATCCCAATTTAGCTTTATCTTTATACATATATTGTTATGAAATAATCATATTATATTTGTTATATCTTATATATATGTTTTTTCTTCATAAGTTTATGTACAGCGCTTTTGAACAGGCTTTAAGTATGAAAAGAGTGCTTTATAAGTTTGGATAATAATAATAATTGTGCACAATACATGGTAAAATAGAGTTAATTGGGAATTATGGTGGCCATCTTGAATTTTTTTATTTTGATCTGGCAACTATTCTCCCAATTATATAAAGGAGTTCTACAATGCTCAACAGTGTATGATAATATTGATTGGTGCAAGTCATATGGCAGTAATTGTCAAAAACTGAAATTTTGACGATATCCTACTTTAGCCTAAACTTTCTGGTTGTTGGTCTATCCTTGTATTTTTATAGATAATATATGTACTAAAATATATATTAGTAGGCAATAAATATGCATGTACAACACTGTACTAGATATATATATATATATATATATATATATATAATGTGTGTGTGTGTTGAAAGTATTATTCATGTACATAATATTAAGAATATGTTAAAGTTCAACCATGTCAACATTATACAGCAAAATGACGTCATATTGGTGAAGAGATGAATAAACAAAGATTTTATTCAATTTATTGTAAAAAAGTATCGTGGGCTTTAATTAAGCTATATAAATAGTACACGTTGACTGCATTATAACTAGTAATATTTTTAGATTAGTGGTCTCCAAGTAAAATGAGTCATGATTCAGTGATCAAGTGAGTTCTTTGTTTAGCCTTGGCTCTGGTCATACCTAGAACATATGGTTGAGGGTCTAGACTCATAATTCAATATGTAAATTGTACAGATCTGACTATTCTCGGCATCATTATAAATTCAGTGGTAATTTCTTTCTCCTCCATTCAGCAGCATTTGTTTCATCTCTGTAATAATATTCAAACAGCCCAGGGTTCTCATCGCAGAGAGTCTGATATACCTGTATAAAATAAACATTAAAATTAAATGTACATTTTCTAAATTAATAATATTATAATCAGAAAAGATTCTTGATAAAGATCTAACATCACAGATTAAAAATATAGAGGATTTTAATTTAGTATGATTCTGACAGCCAATGACTCTTCTATGTGTTGTAGAACCACCAAAAGTTGCAACTCTATTTTTGCAGAATTTGACCATTAATATTAGAGTATTTTATTATTGGCTTTTCAGTTTTTATGCCAGGGCAATCATTTTTTAGATGTGTGTGGCCCCAGTAATTTAAGGGTAAATTATAATATTGGTATAATATATTCATCCAAATACTGATAATGCTCTCATACTATTTTACCATTGCTAGCCTTCCCATATCACTAATAGACAACATGAATGATCTTGTGCTTGGGTTAATATCTGCCAATTTGAACATGTCTTCCGTCAGTTCCGGTCTGTCAGGAGGGAACAGTGTTCTGGAAATAAATTCTAAAATAAATCTCTATGCATCTGATATAGTATTCTAACTAATGATCCAAGGCTTTAATAACTAGATCATTAAAGACTATTTGGCATAACGTATAGGAACAGGTTTAATAGAATATAATTAATATAATTCCCATAACCTATAAGACAGTTGACTTTCATACAATGCATTACTCAAGGTGGATAATAAGGAGTGCTGTGTTATATTAAACAAATTTAAATAACCTTTTAGCACTTCTGTTACAATAGTATGTCATAACTATCATCCATATTGGAATTTACAACATGCTTTTGTTTTGAATTATTTTTTAAATATTCACTGACTTAATTATCATTCAGGAGGAATCATAATGTAACTGTAAAATTTAAAACTTCACAATTACCAAATTTCACAACTTTGTGTTCCAATACCTTGGTTAACATTGTTTTTAACTGGTTAACTAGTTCCTTTTTTGTCCTATTTCTGAGGTTTATTTTTGTAGAAACTTGATGGAGGATTAAGTGAGAGTATTAAATCTCTAGGCTGAGACTGACTACAACTGGATGTAGATAACTGACTGATTGTTCCAAAATTTATTAAATTTGGCATACAAAACTAAAAAAGTAAGACTGGCAAGTATTTTCTGTAATAAACTTCCTTTAAAATTAGGTTGCATATACTTAGCACAACATTATAGATATAACAGAGTCATTGTGTAATTCAGCATGTCTCATTTAATTCCATGATAACATACATCACAAATCCATTCTCGTGTAATGGCTGATTATAACATAATAGCTCATAAGTCTCTACTTAATGTTTCCCACATTGTTGGATCCTCTTAGCATCACACTGAAGATTGGATTAAATAATCTGAAACTGGGCTTTCATGCATGATCACTCCTGAAGTCAATCAGCAACTGAAGGTTTGCGTTTCATGATCACTGCTGAAGTCAATCAGCAATTGAAGGTTTGCGTTTCATGATCACTGCTGAAGTCAATCAGCAATTGAAGGTTTGCGTTTGTTTGGACCATGTTGTGATGGATATATTATAATTAGGCTGTTTATGGTTCCACAGATCTAATTATCAAGCATAAACATTTAGTTTCAGGTAAGTTATAGATTTAATCTGTTTATAATCATGATTTATTATAATAATTTAACACCAGTACTCTTTGACTTCATCCCTTTCTAAGTATCAGCACCGTGCTTATTAAAAGCGTGAATCAGTGATCACAGCTGTATAACATTAATGTAAATTGAAGTGGCAAAGAGAGCAATCAGATCTAATCAAATCAATTGGTATCCCATAAATTACACTATATGCATCAGCGTAAAAAATCAAACACATTACACTTAAACCAGTGATTATTTTATGTAGCACATTAAAACATGAGAATCATTTAATGAAAAGACAAACACAAGAAATAATCAGAATTAGAGCGTGATGATAGTTTTCTTTATCTTAACGCTGTCTATAACAGTTCTATGTTCATAACCGATATTCTTGTACTATCACATCTGTGACCGCTGGGTTTTAATTGTAATTTATCACGTGACTATAACTGCATATTAAATCAAAATTCTTATACCAAGACAGAGATATGGGATTTTGACATCAATTTTCTGGTCACAGTTTGAACTATGTTACTACATCTCTTATAACAAATATATTTGATAAATTTATTAAGAGAGAGAGAGAGAGAGAGAGAGAAAGAGCATAAACAGCTGCTTATGAATATAGATGTTAAATTAGACACTGTAATGATATCATATTATACTTGAACTTAAGGGATAGTCCACCTTCATTTCAAATTTAAGGACTAATACAGCTATTCACAAATATCATAAATAATGTCAAAATGTGTAAACAATCACCCACATATTAAATAATCCAGTTCAAAGTGCTGATTAATTGACTTTTAATGGCCTATGGGCACCACAATTTTGAAGCTAGACAGTGACCGAAAGCTCCTGAATGCTGATGTCGCTTCAGTGTATCTGGTTGACCTGAAGTATGTAGAGCCCAGACATGGGGTCAATTCAATTCCGGAATTGGAATTGATGGTCAAATCCAATTCCGGAATAGTTTATTTAAAAAAAAAATGAATTGGAATTGAATTGGAATTGATAAATTCTGAATTGGAATTGATAAATTCTGAATTGGAATTGAAGTTTCCTACAACAACGAAAATTAATCCACAAATTAATTTACCATTTTTACAAAGTTAACACTTGCATGTGATGTTACCAATATACCGGGACCAAAATGATCCAGATTGATTTATATTCCAGCGAGAATCCCCAGGCTGTCACTTATTCAGCACAGCCTCTATGTTGGAGTGATTGAGAAATATCCTCTCGCACCACTCACAGGGGAGCAGTACCGGAAAATACCCTGAGGGTGGTCCCTGCCAGAGTGTTTTACGTCCTCAGGGGGTCTTTAACGTCCCCCTTTATTTTTAATAATTCAATGGAGATGGCATCGATCTAGAACTTTGATGCCTTATATATATATATATATATATATATATATATATATATGTCAGATACACACACCGACTGTGGCACCCGATGTGAGCGTTTAACCAATTAAGTGGTCTGGATATCATGGGCTCCACCCACAACACTGACACCACCACATAGCATACCTATATTCTATATAGAGATTTAAGAATTAATTAATTTTATCATCTCACCGGGAATGCAAATCTGGAGCCAAAACTTGCCCCTCCTCCTTAAACTGTGACTACTATAGCCTGTCCCCAGAACTAACTGTTTTCATAACCATTTGAGATATTTTGTAAATTTACCATATGTCAGTGGTTTAGCACCCAGCAGGGTTGTGAAAGTAAATAGAGGATCTGACACCTGCTGGGCCGAACTAAGCAAAAACATTGGTTTCAAGGCTCCTACTGGACAGTGGAATATAAATAAATCTTTGATGATTACAAAATACAGGTTTATGGGGATGCACCAAATATTATGATCCACCGCTTGATATAATTAAATATCTCTTTAACTAAAATGCCTTATGGTTAGGCTTTTGCAATTTTTACCATGTTAACACTTATATGTGGTGATACCAATATACTGGAATATACTGGTTCCTTTTATATATATATATATCAGATATGCACACTGACTGTGGCACCCCATGTGAGCATTTAACCAAGTAAAATGGTCTGCATACAGTGGGCTTTGCCCACAACACATGACACCACCATATAGCATACCTGTAATCAATATAGAGATATTGCTATTTAGGAATTTACCCCCATTCAATGTTTAGAATGGGCAGAAAGAAAAATTAATCCACATATTAATTTACCATTTAATTATTTTAATCAGAAATATTTCTTTGATCACAATTCTACTGGAATATAAACTACTCGGAGTACCTACTCATGGTAAAAAGTATTAGGCAAAAAAAAAGAGTATGATAAATTTGGAATTAAATTGGAATTGAAAATTCTGATGCGGAATTGACCAAATGGAATTGAGTGGAATTGGAATTGACAAAATGGAATTAACCCCATGTATGGAGCCCATACAATAGCATGTACACAAGTGTGAACCAAGAATTATTCCAGAACTAAATGGCATTATCTTGTTAAAATTACGTCATGAATGATATACAACCAAATCAATTTGAGCCACAAGAAACCTTACAAGATGATTAAAAATGGCTCAGATATTAATGCTCAAGGGAAACTATAATCCATGTCAGTCTAGAGAGCGCCTGTGTGACATCACAGCATTTCAGTTTCTCATTCCCGTCTTCGAATCTGACTTCTGGTGCAGCTATAATGGCGGCCCTCCAGTAATTTGGATTATTTCCCTATATCTATGATAGCAGGTACATTTTGTGATTATTATTGTGGAATTTTGGGTTATTGTTCTAAGCATTACATATTTAAAAAAATATTTCTGAGGGTGGACTGTCTTTTAAAGCAAACAAGTTAGAATCAAATTAAAAACAAGTTCTGAGTTAAAAAGGATAATTACTAACTTAGTTGATGTACCCAACATACCTCACACCATGTTTGATCATCTTCTGTCTATAATGAAATATATGTCTCACAACTTTCTCCACATATTTGAATGGGACGTCTATCAATGGTTCAATCCTGGGAACAAAATGCACAACACTAACATCGACATCAGGTTTTGGCACAAATGCCTTACCAGGAATAGTAAACTCATGCCTGACATCGCATAGGTATTGAGTCATGATGGACAGCCTTGATCTCTGGATATCTGCTACTGAAGCAACCATACGCTGCATGACTTCCTTCTGGAAGGTCAGTGTCATCCTAACTCTGCCATATTTCCATGGACCTGTCTTAGTGGCAATGTTCTCCAGCCATTGTACTATTAGTGGTGTGGATACGCTGAATGGCAAATTGCCTATCAAGTGTATGTTAGGAGTTTTCTCTGTCCAAGCACGTCTTTTACTCTGAGGAATTATCTCTTCCGTGTTGAATCTAAGCACATCGCCATGATATATTTTAATTTTTCCTCCACTAGCTTCATTTAGTAACTGAAAACATATTATAACCAAGGTAACAATAACATCAAGACTCTCAGCATGATTTTGTACATGAAGGATGCTATTACATGTATATTTACTTCAAATGCAAGTTTTAAAAACAAGCATTTTCTTAAATTTTGGTACATCTTTTTGCTAATTATGGTATTATAATGTATTTGGTGCCATTTCAATAAAAAGGACTTCATTCACTGATTAATAAATCCAACATCATAGTTCGTTATGGTGGAGAAGATGCAGAAACCCAAATCAACTGCCAAGTCTTAATAATGATACCAGAGTTTCCCAACATATTAACAATGTTGATAAACTGGATTGACTTTGTATAAATGTAATCACCAAAATAAACACTGAAAACACTGCTACTTTTGCTAGTCTGCAGTTATGATGTCAATATATACGAACTAATTTCATTTAATGCAAAATTGTTTCCCAATATGGTGATGTCTGTAAAGCAGTTTTAATTAAAATTGCTGACCTCATTTTATGCTTTATGAATAAAAATATGTATATTACACAGACTAACTTCCAACCCAGGAATGAATCGGGGATCCTTTTCAATGACAGCAAGTTCTTCGGGATTTTTTTCCAGAATGGCCCTCGTTATGCCTCCTGGTCCTGGGCCAACTTCGCATACCCAACCATCTTTCAGCCGTCCTGCTGAGCGAACTATTTTCTTGTTAAGATTTGCATCAAGCAAGAAGTTCTGCGACAGTTTCTTCAGTGCTCTGATTTTATAAAGTTCAATTATTTCACGTATGGACGGAAGAGGAGGCAGCCTATATCTGTTTGCCATTGTGGACAAAGTAGCTACCTATAAATGATTATTATAATTATGATTATTATTATAAGAATAAAGTTAACCATATGAATAAACCATAGAATAAAGTTAACCAAAATTATTAATATTATTGTGAGTATTTATTTATGTCCATTAATCTATCTACCAAAGCAGGTGTTTCCAATAAAATTTACTTTAGCATAACTATCAGATAAAAGGCACCTCTTTGTGTACTAGAGCCATTTGGACATAGCAACAACTTGCAGCAAGATAACATTTCTAGCGCAAAATGTAGGGTTAAGAAATGAATGGAATTATTTTGAGATTTGATCAGATTGGAAGACTAATAATAATACAAACTCACTCCAATGGGTAATGTCAACTCATACCATACATCAGCCTCGACAGTCCCACAATATAAGTCACACTGTAGCAAATACTCACTTGATGAAGTCTAACTGTGAATTAATTCTGAAATCAAAGAGACAATGCTTAAGTTATGAATATGCAATATCAGTAACTGGTTAATATTCTGTTCTATCTGTAAAAAGCTAATACACTGTAAGATAATTGATGCCTGCCAAGGTAAAAACTAACCTATTTATTTCAGCATATTTATGCATCTTGTTATAAAACCCAGAAAAGTACTAAACTATTTATCTCCATTTTTTTTGTATATTCATATATATTTATAATATAACCATAAATTAATTTGCTTTTATCTGAATAAAATGTAATATTATTTATTTCATGTAATACTTCTACGGATATACTAATGATCACAGTACTAAATTTCTATTAATGTACATGATGTAGATCATCTAAATGATGTTGACAAGTTTATAATGGTAGCAACTGATTTCACTAATACCTAATGGCTAGCTGGTATTTATTTAGTACTGATTTCATTGATAACTTAATTGACACACACACACAACATGTTGTTATAAAAAGTGAGCTAGCTACAGTAATCATATCTACAGCATTACTGACACCAAATGATAGATTGAGTTACAAAGCTACATATTTAACTCATATATAATAAATGCTGGTGTAATGTCTCTGTATGTTCTACTAAGTGTGCTAGGTCATCAGTATCAGAACAGTGAAGTGTATTTTATCTGAATGTTTAACATACTGAAAATTGGAACCAAGTCTTTTGTGAACTGTTTTTCCCTTGCTTTAAATATATACCAAAAAGTCCTATTTAAGAATGAATAATAATCAAGGATGAACCAACTTTTTTAACTGAGGGACAAATACAACAGAGATAAACTGTCTAAATCCCCATTTAATTAGGGTGTCCACGTCCGGCTTTGCACTTGACTGTCCGGCTTTTGAGCCGGTCATCCTCCATCCAGCACCAGCTTAAGTCGGACATGTTTTGATCTTCACATATTGTAACTGAACCCTAATTTCTCGGAAGAATGTCCAGCCATGTACAGAAAACTTTTAGCCAACAGAAAACTTCAGGAGACTTCAAGTAAATGACAGAAATAAACAGTTCATGACAAGCTACCTTTGTAATTTGGAAATAATGGAACTTTTAACACATCTGCTTCAACTGGGGTAAAACTAAATATTGATAATCATTTATTTTACTTCTGTGTAATAATAAAAGGTGTTTCTAAATACACTTTGTCTATGTGTGTGGTAAGTTGGTAGCCTAAAGGTATAATTGTTCTTTGCATGTTTGTTCCTTCTCCAATCATGGAGGTTAATAAATAAATAAATACAATTTTCAATGAGGGCGAAATGTCCATGAGGTCGAAGTGTCTCGGGGATGAGGTGTCTCATTTTACCGCGAGGTGTCCGGTTCCCTCAAAACTTATACAGAAAGTTAACTGCGAGTAAGAAAATCTCATGACTATTACATAAAAGGAGAAGGATAAGAAGACACGAGGCGAAGTAAATTAACCACTAGAGAGGTAGTAGAATCTATACACAAAATGTAATACTGTATACACTAGTCCAGTCTAGATCTATCATCTACACGCTGTATCAGTGTATGTAGATCTACTGATGAGTGATGTAGCTTACGCAAATTACTCCCTACAAACTTCTATTATCGCTCTAAGTCAAAGCGAACTACTTTGTCGAATGGTATTAATAATAGCTATAATTTAGTATATAGGTTAAATAATTATTTGCATATTCTCTGAAATGATTACTACATCCAAGATTCATAGGTTGTTTACAAAGAAAAATAGCAGTTCGTGACGCACGTACTATACACCACACAAGGATCACCCACACGTTTACGCATAGGTCAATGCGCATAACGTTCTCATATAGTTCTGCCCTTGTTATGGATGCCTTCAATTGCGGCCCATGTTGAATACGGCTCATTCAATGCGGCCCATGTTGAATACGGCTCATTCAATGCGGCCCATGCCGAATGCGGGTCACATGTATATATTGTTGAAGTTTGAGGTAGAGACCCCTGGCTGTCGCCTGTTAAAATGCAAGTGTTGCAATTTAATGGGGCTCTGATTAATCAATTGTCCACGTGTATTGGTGAATACCGTGCTTCCAAGGCAAGAGGCTACCCAGTGTGATGTGATTTGTGGCAACACCGGACCTGCAACACTGGTATCTCGGCAAATATACCGTCAGGTTGTAAGAGTCATTGCTGAACTTCAATGGGTGTGCGATATGTGTTACACACTTGAATCCAGTATTTCTGTGCCAATGTCTCCCACACTCATGCTGAGATCTCCCACACCCATGCCGAGATCTCCCACACCCATGCCGAGACCTCCCACGCCTATGCCGAGGTCCCCAACGCCAATTCCACGACCCCACGCCATCAAGGTCTCCTATTCTCATGGACATATCCGATTCAGATCGATTATCACCAGATCTGAATGAATTGTCATTGCTTGACCCCACTCCTATTGATATGCCCACCATTGCTCACGAAGTTCAATACAAAATCGTGAGTGAAACAAACTCTTTGACACGCTTGGCTATTCCTACACAGTTCTACCACATGGCGTTGCTCAAGTCGCAACAAAAGCATGCCGTGTCCTGCTACAGTGCGTGAGCTTGCCAGTGAATTTTCACAAGGTCTACGGGAACACATCCAGCCACCCCAGCCTGGCTCCGACATCGCTGCATCAACTGCATGTATTGTTAAAGAGAAAGCCCGGGAGAAACCATTCCAAACTGCAGGATCCATCGTTCAAGATCTTATCCGGGACTACCTGCCAGTCGATGAACCGTGTCCAGCACTGAAAGTGACGGACTACATCGCTCGAAATGCTAACAATCATTGTCAAAAACGACGACCAAAGGACCCAGTTGACTTAGATTTTGTCCTTAAATGACGAGCATGTCCCAGATCATTTTCTTCACAAGGATATGGCCGTAAACAATGCCTGATACATCATATTTGCCAGTGAGGAACAACTGCAACTTTTGGCAAAAGCTAAAACGTGGTATATGGATGCCACGTTCAAAGTGATCAGAAAGCCATTTATACAGATGTTCAGCATCCATGCTTTTGTGAGGTACACCACATCACGCCATTGTTTGGCCAGTTGCAAGGAGAGGCCAGTACCGAGAGCCTAATATCCCCCATGGAGTACATTAGGAAAACGTGGATTGTCAGCGCTGTGTGGCTCCCATCTGCCTGGAGTGTGTATGGACTCAGTGTCCGTACCAATAACGACGTCGAGGGGTGGCACAACAGACTAAAGAAGCGTGGGCGTCTTCACATGCCATTTTACATGCTGATCACACTGCTCCATGATGAGGCAAGACTGGTACATCGCAAAGTCCGACTGGTGAGTGAAGAAAAACTCAAGCGCCACCAAGAAAAATTGGGAACTCCAGAAGAGAATATTCAAATATTGGGGAGAATATGAAAATGGCACACGCAGAGCATTTCAACTTCTACGTGCATGCTCCCGACTATATGTACATGTGCAAGTTTAATTACAGTTTGTGTGTTCCTTGATGCTGCTCTTGTGATATTTATCTACTGTGTTTTATTGTATGGCATGTTTTCGGTACCAAGCAGGACTCATCAAATAGCAGAGAAATCAGCATGAATGATAATAATGTATATTCAATAAAGCGCCCTTACTAGCAGGAGCCATTCAAAGGCGCTGTACAAATAATATGTAATATAATAATACCCCAAATAATATCTGTAAAAACCCTGTAATGATATAAAAGATAATAATTATTTATCTGTGAAAGCGACCTTAAATAGGTGTGTTTTTCGAAGAGACTTAAAATTTCCAAGAGTCAACGCATTTCTAATATTTGTCGGCAACTTATTCCACAAAGTGGGGGCTGCAACACTAAACGCACAATCACCATATGACTTGAGCCGAGACACGGGCACCTGGAATAGTATCTGACTGGATGACCTGAGTTTTCGGGATGACTTTCTAATGGAAACCAGTTCACACAGGTATTCTGGTGCCATATCATTAATAGATTTATAAGTTATTAACAGAATCTTAAAATGGATACGCTGTCTAACAGGTAGCCAATGTAGTTTTTGAAGAATTGGGTGATATGATCATATTTTCTAGTATTTGTTACAATGCGAGCTGCACTATTCTGAATTCGCTGAAGGCGATTAATGTTATGAATAAGTTCATCTGGGGACGTCCCCTGGTGTTGAGCCTATTGTTCCACCCTTCTAGGTCGTTGTTTCTTCTGACCGACATCTGATAAACACTCCATGGGGCAAGTGACACTTACAATCCAGGTTCTGTTCATATATTACAAAACTTTGTGATAGTTTCTGAGGGCGACTCACGCACAAAACGTTGGTATATACCTGATATGTGTTGTGGAGGAACATAGCACAGAGCCATCACTTTGTGAAGGAACTTGTACGTCCCTTCACCATTTGCGTATGCATGCTGCAACCCTTCTTGGATATGGCGCTAACGGGTTTGTGCAAAGTGAAATGCACATTCCTTACGCTCCACATCAGGAAATACGCTTTCAAAAGACCTCCACATGGCATCCTCAAAATCTAGAACAAGTCTCTGGAGTTGGGATTGCTACAATAAATTCTTTATCGATTGCATGACGGCAGCATAATCTTCCTTGCGACGCCGGCTCATGATGGACATTACCAGAGGTAGTTGCTTTATCGCAGTTGCATGTCTCAGAAAGGCATGAACAGTCAGTAGCTGCGAGAAGGGTCGTCGCACTACCTACCACGTCTACATACCACGTCTTGGCCTTTTGTAGTAGCGACAGTTGAGCATCTGTGGAAAAGATGGGATGTCTGGCTTCGTCCAATCTGATGTCGTCACGGAGATAGGAAGTAGGCAGCTGGCCTTGGTCAAGGTCAAAGTCAACATCAGTTGGATGTTTTGGTCGAGTCTAGTGTCGATGGTGATTGGCAGCTGCTGTCTTTTCTATGTATGTATGGCTACACATCACTTGTCGAGCGTGTAGGAGTATACCACATCGAGATACTAACAAGTTATTTTTAAACCAAATTATGCAAACTATTTAGTCTTAATATTTTTTTTGGTAATATTTCGCTTTCGTTTTATTACAATGGCGTACTCATTTAAGAAAATGTGAAATGATCAATGGTTTTTACGTTCAACATTTGATAAAATTACGAAATAGATGGTCCGTATTATACATGGGCCCGAATCAACTTGGGCCGCATTCGACATGGTCTGCAATCAACGTAATTCCTTGTTATAGTTGGACTTTATAATAAAAGCTTTTAACTTCAATCATACTACTCACTGGTCTATGTTATAATTTTAATATATTTTATAATTTAATTATATATTTAAACACACACACACACACACTGAAAGTTAATATTTCTAGTCGATACAAGTACCTAACCTCGCCACAAAAATAATCTACCAAACTTAGCTATAACATAAAATAACTTACAACATACAAACTGAATAATTTGGATAAATGCATGTACATGTAATACAAATGTAAAGAAATATAACTAATTATGCCCTAACTACCATATAGAACTATCTAAATAAATGTTTTCAACCCATTTTTAAAAGAATAAATGATTAACCGTTGAGTTTGGAAATGTTTCTTGAAAATCTCTTAAATTGTAAAATCTCCTGGAAATTGGTGTATTTGCTGAAGTACAATCCTGAACTTAAGAATAGTTATTAACTCAGTTTTGGCTTCTTTAGACGCTATAAAAATGCGAAAGTTTATCTTTGTCTTGTATTTATAAAACCGGCGACCGCAGCAAAGGTTTGGTGCAACCGGAATATATACAACTCGATAAGTAGTCCATAAGTTATTTGATATTGCTAGGGTAGAACAAAACGTATTGGATGCGGGATAGCGAGCCCAATTTGTAAGTATTATAGTTTAGTTATAAGTCGTTTACCACATCTTGGGCTCACTTTAGGATTTAATTCATGCATGGCAAAGACTATCGGGGTATCATCAACTCTCGTCGTGGTCTTGCTGGTGTTTTGTTCGATGTGACATTCTTTCCGTTGAGTAACTTGCGCTAAACTCGGATGTGTCTGCCGCATACTATCTTCTAATGAACTAGAGTGTTATGGAGGAGCATCCCTGTTTTATAACCACGTCTTGTATCGATGTTTCAAATACAAATACTTCAACGAGAAGGGTTATAAACAAAGAGGGGACACTGAGGCTATCTTGATGGCGGACATTTCGAAGCCCTTGCTAAAACACACCAACTAGTTTCTTGTGTAGGTTGCATGTGCTAGTTCCATCACGATACTTCCCTCCACAGGTTAATGTTGACATTTACTTGAAGGTAGACGTACAAAATAGCTGTATATAAACAATGTAACACAACTGTTAACAGGTGACACTACTTCTCTTATACTTATATTACTTTGGGAAAGTAGTTTTATTTCTATTGAAGTATTAAAGCAAAGTAGTTCAGTTATACTTGCCACTTATTAATTCTGAAAAAAAAAGGATTAATGTGTTATATAGTTTCAGAAACGTCATTACTAAGTTGCTTCATTTGGAGACCAAACGTGTAATTGACCTGTATACGATCAAGTACAATACACACAGTTCTAAATATGCCAGAAAATGAGGGACAAGCGGGACATTTTATTATTTCTGAACCGATCTTGTATATAGAAATCTCATAGTCCAAAATTCTTATATTTTATTACGGGTTTCCAGCAGCTCGGTGCCTAATTTTTAAAAGCTGATCAGCATTAAAGATAAAATTTAACTGATGTGTTCGTTCAAAAGCCGTATAAGTGAGGAATATAAGTGAGGAATATTGTTGTTTTACGGATGTGCACTAAAACTTCAGTAAGTATAATAGTCAGTATTAGTAATTTATTGACAGCTGATTTCAGCTTTAGCTTACCATAAAGTTGAGTCCAGATGACGTCATTGGAAAACCCCAAAGTTAGTCAGCTCTTATAGTTTTCAGTTTTATGCCGGTCCAAATGATGTCATACGTATAATGGTGCCATTACATGTAAGATTCAGATCAAGCAGACGAAAGCCATGGAGTTTTGAGGTCTTTTAGCAGTAATATATAAGAGATAACACAAATTTAAGATGCTATCAGCACAATATGTGTTGCTGTGTAGCTGACTAAAACCTTTGACCATCTCTAGATTGAATGAGCAGTCTTGATTGTGTTCACATTTCCTGACATAACATCAGATAAGTATCAGTGAAATGGTTGGCTTGTGTCCACCTCCTTTATGTGATGGGCGCCGAACTCTTTATTCGCAAACATTTCTGATAAAATAGGAGGAAAACTGTTCAGTCAGCAGCCGAATAACTTTAACAGACAATCAGGTCAAGGATATAACCACGTAGGACGTATTCTAGCTCATCCAGACGAGATAAAGAATAATTAGGTCATTTGATTATAATATTATTAATAAACAGCCAACAACCGTTCAGAGTCTATCTAAATATAATAGCCTTTAGTGATCATTATAGCCTATACTTTATCTACATTCTATTGCATATAAGTTGAGCTTCCGTGGTCTAATGTGGTTAATGGTGTGGTAGTTAGTGTCAAAGATCGAGGGCTTCAGCCACAAAAAGTGTAATCACTTTTCCAGAACAAGTCCGGGATGCATTTCTCGACTCCCAACATCGTTGTTGGCTGCCCACGTTAACTGGTACTGCTGTTTTCCTGAACTTAAGTTGGACGTTAAATATCCCCAATTTTGGTATTTTACTAAAGAAATGTGTATTAAATTAGAAGAAGGACTATTATAGTATAATTCTGTCATATAGTGTTTATAGTATGAAGATAATAATTATAGCAGCGATATATAGATTGCAGAGATAAATATTTATGGTATTTAGGTAGGTTCATGATTGAGTATAACGTCTAATTTGACTTTTATTGAACAACAATAATAACAACAACAACACTACAAGCAGTCAAAATGATTTTGATGAAAATGTTGGATAGGGAATGTGTTGAAAAATACAAATGAAACAAACGAGGTTCATTTAAAACGTTTCTGTCAACGAAAGTGTAAATTCAATTATTTTTTTATTGCGCCCGTAATTTTCAGATTGATGAAAAACTGTAGTGACTATAGATAAGCCACATTACTTGAAATATATCTCGATTGGAATTAATATTTTGATGTTAGATATAAATGTTCTTCGTCTTTGATAACATTAGTCACTCTGGTTAAACAAAAATAGTCAACGTTTTATACGAAGTTGATATAGAAAGATAATATATGGTATTCTTTCTAGTATCTCTCTCTCATCTGATGTATGTTAGTCCTGCTGGGATCTCTATCTTATCTAGATTATTGTAGTCCTGCTAGTAAAAAATTCTATAAAGGTGTGATAGATTTATAAACACGAGATGAAAACGTCAAGTCACATTATTAACATTCTAATATATTCATTTCAGTTAATTACAAACAATATTTTACACTGTTCACTAACTACCATAATATTTTTTTAGTTTATAATGTATACTAAGGGTGTAGACTGAAGAAAAAATGGGTAGATTGAAGGCCTTTTAAATATGATGTATCATAACGGTCGATATCCGTCTTTCTTCATAAACATTGTTAGTCATCATAATGTATTCAGTTTTGAAACTAATATATCAGTTGAACAGATTCAAAGCCGAGGTTTCTCACCACAGAAAGGATTTGATCCATAACTGTCATACACTCGTCAATATTAATACGAAAATAACATGATTGGCGAGGAAATAACGTAAAAAGATTAATTATGAATAAGTGTTTAATTTAATATTACTTAAAGATGTGCGTTCGGACTTAAGAATTTAAACACAGAAATGAAACTCAACAAATAAGAGGAGGCGAGAGTTGTATAACTAAAATAGTAAGGCTCTTATATGATATTATTCTCATCGAATTTATCAACATTTTTGCTTTCCTGATTTTCCATATGTAATATAATGTATATATTAAGCTTTAGTAATAAATAATAACTACCGAATCTTGCATGTGTTAAAAAGCCATTGATATTTCAAACTGATGATTTTACAATATTATTAATGCCATATTTTTTACTATAGGATCATTGATCCTTGTGATGTTCTCAGACTGTGACAATTAAAGGAAATTATTTTTCAATGTTGACTTAGTCTTGGTGGTATATGTGAAAAATAATAAGCATAAGTTTAATAATAAAAACATATTGGAAAACTAACGAGGACGGAGTTAATTATATGATTTATAAAGTGTCATATTCAATAAACCATTTTTTATCGCTCTACTGAGTATGCATAGGAAGAAAGAAACTGATCCCCACTCACAGTCGCACTCATGTTGAAGAGTTACTATAATAATAATAATAATAATAATAATTATTATAATTATAATAATAATGTATATTTAATAAAGCGCCCTTACTAGGAGGAGCCATTCAAAGACGCTGTACAAATAATATGTAATATAATAATACCCCAAATAATAAGTCTGTAAAACATTACTGTATTACTGATTAACGTGTCCGCCATAGCCGTATTAAACCCGCAGCACTCACCCGCACTTACCCCGCAGCCATAAAATCACATTTCGACGATTACCCGCAGGGACTTGTATCTTAATTGGATTCATCCAACAATAACATTTAGTTCTCGCGTACGAGATCAATACATCCACTATTTTACCAATCATTATATATCTGGGAGACGAGAGCAATCGATTTACTGTCATCTACTAGCTTAAACGTCACCAATAGATAAGCAATCATCACGTCACACACTCGCTCCAAATGGAGAGGGGAGACTGTTAAGATAGAAAAAATATTCCATATTTTTGTCTTTGAAGTGTTCGCGGTTTTTCACTTTTTAATCTCGATGGTTGTTCGAGCGAGATGGATCTCTTTGACCGAAGCACTCTAACATTATAATTTAAAGTATTCTTCCTTCGTGTGAGTCTCGTTTCATCGTATCACATAAAGTTTCTTGGTGGCATAGCGACAAAGGGACGCACTTCAGGTCTTACCACAGATTCACGCCTTTTCTTAAGCTAGGAGACGACACTGAATGGGAAGTCTTAAGAATCTTACAAGTTGAAATTGAATTGAATTGTTTAGTCCTGGCGCTAGTCACATCTGGGACGTATGGCCGAGGGGCGAATGCCGAAAGAAACAAATCCTACAACCACAGATATGATCCGGATTCGAACACATAGCATGGGGGTTTTGCAGTGCAACGCTCTAATCAATGTGCCATCCGAACGCCCCGAATGTTATAAGTAATAGTGTTCTCGAAATGTTATTTTTATGGCTGTGGTAATACTAAAAAATACTCGGTCTTAGGACAAATTGATCCATGGAATTATATAACAAAACATCCCCTCCCACATCGTGGCTACTAATTGGTTATTTTGAGAGGATCTAATTATTTTTCTGTTTTGGTCTGTTTTGAGAAGAATTTCTTTTATTCTAACAGATGTTGTTAAAGATGTCGTAGTTCATATTTTAGACAACACATTCAGACAGCCAATCGATTAACGTCAGCACGTGACAGGTCTTTTTGTCCGGTTGTCACGGTTATAAAAGTTTTTCGATTACCTTTAGTGCAGCATTTTCGAGGTATCAAAGCGAAGCTCATTTGTCAATTAAATTACAGCAAGAAATTAAATTGTTTACGAGGACTTCTTTTTATGAATCTTGGCAAAACATCCAGAGATAATCTTCATAACTTGGATGAGTAAAACATCCTGACGTTTTCCTTGACAAATAACGAAGGTTTAGAATCGGATACACTGAAAGCGTTTGATAAGTTGTTCGTTAGCTATAGACATAGACACTGCACTGTTTCTTATTTTGATGTGATCGATAGATAAACGTTTCACAAATGTCTCCCTAAAGTCAGTTAACCATTTTAAAAAGATCTTGATTGAGATGTTAAAATAATGAGAGGCAAACAGGTCCCCCCCCGCCCCATCATTCTTGTGTATTGAAGCTGCTTGGTGGAATGAATCCCCAGTTGGTGTCGCATTACAACCATCTTGTGGTCTGCAATATTACAAATCAGCTACGTTACCGTCACAATAAAATAATCATGTTACGCTTGTTATACATTGATTAGTATCTTAGTAGACGAACACTTATCTCCGTTACCTATAAGACCGTGTCTTAAGATGGTATTATTGTCACCGGGAAGAGATTATTTATATTAGAGACCCTCCCCCAGTTTGTATGTTTTTCATTGTATGGATATATCTAATGTACAAGATGCCTTGTGGTTTATAAAATAACTGGTTGATTTATACAATAATTCCTTGATGTTTGTTAATTACAGACATTATAAAGAAATACTCTTGTCACTTAGTCAATCAGATTAACTCATGATCTGCTCATTGGAAAGATCACACATTTGTGTTTGTAATTAGCCACGAATGATTATGATTGGCTATTAGATAGCCACAGGCAATGGTAGCATCATGTGTCTGTGTGTATGGTCGAGGATGATTGTAATTGGTTACGATATAGCAATTATCGCGGGTGTGCACGTTAATGAACCATTACTGTTGGTGTGTCTTGCATGACTGATCCAGCGGAAATATTTGGCAACATTTTCGGGTTGTCAGATTATCGAGGTCATTTTATCTTGAAATGTTACATTCTGTTGGCGAAGAAGTGTCGGAGTCGGAACGCGGAACACGATTTTGTCGGATTAAAGAGTCATTTATAATGGAGCTAAATCCGTCGCAGTCAATAATGTGTCGGAAGGTGGATATGTCGGATAAACGATGTCCGGATAATATGTTTTAAGTACGTTTCAATTATAAAATCAAATGTTATCAGTCCTATACTACGTGATCAGCAGATTGGGTGTTTTTTAGTATATATTTTATTTACAGTGAAACTTTTCCCGCCCACCACCCATACCAAGACATCACATGTATATAACACCACCCAAAAACGATCCCCCCAAGCAGGTGTATTAACGACACTAGAGACTTGTCTAATGGGAAAACAGTTGGGACCACGCTAATGGGTTCTTAAGGTCAAACAACATTTCAATCAGTTTTTAATATTTTGAAAGAAGTTTAAGTAACATATGTTAAAATTCAGGTTTTATGGTGATACATTACACATGTCTCAGCAAGAAAAGTCGCCTGAGGTGTTGAAATGTTTTATATACAGGTTTCTTTTGGACCACAGAAAATCTCTGTTGAATGTAAACTGTGGTGTCAAAGTAGTTATCATATGTATGTAGTAAGTCACCAAAGTACCACAAGCACGTGTTGTTTACTGCGAGCTGTGGTATCAAATGGTATGTTTTTTACGTGCTTCCGCTTTTTGTACGTAGCCTGCATATAGCCGCTTTCCTGTGTGGGCGACATATTTGTCGCATACGAAAAGCGAATTAGCTGGTTCCCACAGGCTGATGAGTAGACTAGACACATGCATAGGTATACCCACATATATATCAATATGTGGAGGTATGGAACGTTTTATATTTAGATTAATATATGTATAGATATTTTTATGTTTATATTTATGGAGGTAGGTCTCAAAGGATGTTTAGATATGTTGATGATCTGTGCCTATTGCCTCTTTATATGTATCCTAAAACACACATTGCCCGTGCCAGACATCATATTTATTTCGATCCAGGTTCCTTATTACACCAATGTAAGAAATTTATGTCGATATTACATGTTTGTCTATTAGCTTTGCTATGTATAATGTAGAATCTATATTGTTGTCCTCTTATGTGGTCTGGCGAAACGACCTATTAATTCATACAATACTGCTTGATGGATTTATACTCCTGGAGTCGTTTGTTACTCCAGCAGGCATCTCCATGGGTATAAAGCTGCGGACAGAGCCCCCCCCCCCATATTATGAGTAATTAGGTTACACTGATATAGGAAAATTGTTGAATGTACAGCTATTATAATCCCGATGTGTCATTCGCAGTATCGGAGATCTGCCTGAAATCCGCTGTTTTCGACCATGGGTCAAATAGATCAAGTGGATAGGCGCTTTAATTTAGATCCCACCACAACTAACTATATATACTTAAGGACCCTAAATTAGACGTGAATGAACATTCACTTAGTGATGAACGGAAACGTATGAGGATCAGCTGTTAGATTCGAGCAAATCATAGTATTTACTCAGGTTCGAGATGATATTTCGTTCTAGTCCAGTAATAATCCATTGTGCAGTATTGCTACTTTGTTTTTATTTGAACTAAATCACTTCAGTGATTCCATACTGAGTTAGTGTACATTCTCACGTGGTCAACAAACTGTAATGTTTGTTAACACCCTGAGGATCTATAAAAGGTCTAACTTTTCACATAGGTTAGAGAAGAACTTCGATGCCAGACTAATCGGACGTGTATTGATACATAGTTCATATAGGTAGGATTTATTCAGTTATTCGAACACAGAGTGGGGCTGAGGTTAGCATCTGAGGTGTCGAAATGTTTTATATACAGGTTTCTTTTGGACCACAAAAATTACTGTTGAATGTAAACTGTGGTGTCAAAATAGTTTATGATATGTATGTAGCAAGTCACCATTGAACCACACGCACGTGTTGTTTGTTGCGAGCTGTGGTATCAAATGGTATGTTTTTACGTGCTTCCGCTTTTTGTACGTAGCCTGTATGTAGCCGCTTTCCTGTAGGCGTGACATATTTGTCGCATACGAAAAGCGAATTAGCTGAGTAGACCAGACACATGCATAGTTATACACATACATCTATCAATATGTGGAGGTATGGAACATTTAATTTTTAGATTAATGTATGTAAAGTTGTATTTGTATTTAGAATTATGGAGGTAGGTTTCGAAGGATGTTTAGATATGTTGATGCTCTGTGCCTGTTGCCTCTCTATATGTACTCTAAATCATACACATGCGCACACATAGCGCGCGCACATGGCACACATGGCACACTCGCGCACACATGGCACACTCGGGCATACATGGTACACTCGCGCACCGCACACATGGCACACTCGCGCATACATGGCACACTCGCCCACACATGGCACACTCGCGCACACAACACACACGCACCCACACACATCCGCGCGCCTAGGCACATATATACGGAGATATTTAATAAATAAAATACACTAACATGTATTCAGTATTGGAGCATAAATCATTTGAATCATCTATCATGATGACAAAACATTCTCCAAAGGTTCCCTCTTCGTTCTGTTTGAACGATATACAACTTGGCTATTTATTGTATTTTTTATTGTTTCTGCACAATGATAGATCATATCTGGCTGTTAAGGTCATTTATAGATATCTTTGCCAATCTCGCTGACTTGTCAGTATCGTGACAAAAAATTTGATCTTGGAAATTTCATACTTATATATATATATATATATATATATATATATATATATATATATATATATATATATCACTAATCTTATCCTTGAATTGAAATATTGAATAGTTTGGCCAAGTTATTGTAACATCAAGGGATTTTAAGGATTATAATTAAGCTTTGGGGCATAAAAGACATAAAATGTCCGCCATATTGATGAATGAAACTCTCATCTAAGTGAACATTCATGATTTATTTACATTATAAGAAGTGACCAACTGAAAAGGTCAGCGTGTTGGGAAATGTTCTGAAATGAGTTATGATGAGATATGTTAAAGGTGGCAGTGCTGTATGAGGTCGGGAGAGGGGGGTGATGTTTATAGATGAAAGTAGTATCTTATATTTTGAGAATGTGGAACAGTGTGCCGCTCTAACTCATACTTAATTGTTAAAGGTAAATGTTTTACGGCGGCTTCTGTGCACACGGTATGAAAAAATGATACGAACGACCCAAAGCCACAATAAGGCGAAGTGAGAGATGAAACACCCTTTAGAGATAGTTCGGCCGAGGTTATAACTCAGTTGCTAGACGTCTGTGGCCAACCACGTTACCAGGTAAACAATGTAGATGCCGCTAATTAATACTTAAAGAGTGTAAATAGAACGTAAGTATATATCTAAATGAAATGTTGCCATCAATGAAGACTTACAGACAAGATTGAGTGAGTGAGTGAGTAAGTAAGTGAGTGAGGCCCGACCAGGGTCGTGTTATCCGTAAGGTCGACCAGGGTGAAGCCTATTGGCCCCGTAGGGACTAGGAACTCGTCCATGTTATTGCTGAGGCACTGTTAGCAGCGCTCTAGGGCTCCAATGGTTAAAGGCAGTATGTACTAGGTGCCGTAACGATACATCTATCTATCTATCTATCTATCTATCTATCTCTATCTATCTATTCAGGAGACCCGCACAATGGACATAGGTCTATGTTTTGCGGCCTAGTACCTACCGTACCAGGGTCAGACTGTCAGCTATGGTGGGGTGAAAGTATAAAGTACCGAAACGGGGTGGGACGAAGTACCTAAAAGCCTAGGGGCCTGCCCATGGGTTAATACGGCCCTGGACGCGACGACAACAAAATGACATTTATAGTTCCCTCTTTACGACACGACGGAGGACACATTGTTTCAATTCCAATCCCCGAATTCAGCGAGCGTTCAAACACGAGACAATAAATGTTTACAAGTGACCTCATGAAGACGTAATTGGCTAAAATGATTTCATGATATATCATGGATTCAGTCGGAATTCTCTGAACATCCCCGAAGACGATGATATTATTTGAGGACGTTCAGATGGTCAGACATGGACATTCATTCGTTCGCCGGTACACAACATTTCTGACACTTCTAGTCCGGATTGGGGCGTTCAGTTTTTTCGATTAAGCACACAACACGTTATCTGTAAGTATCGTCTTCCCCGTTTTGGCGGAAGTAAATCAAGACGGTCGACGGATCCAGATATCGGATGTATAAAAGGAGGATGTCCCGGGTTTCTTTTAGAGCAAGAAGCAATATTTTCTTATCTTGTCCGGAATAAAGATCTGTCATGATCGATAGTCTAATATCGGCGGAAGATGTGGGACGACATTTCGCGTTACCACGGCAACTTGACGCCGCATCGATGGTAACCGGGCGATAATATCAGGAAGAAGAGTAATTACATAGAAAAAAGAAAACGCCGACATTGTTTGAATTGATGTTCGATAGGGAATTTGATGTAAACATGTTGTTTTAACAATCGGATTGGCGTATTTTTGACACTTGGCCGCACTCGATTGGCCAGAATCGATGTTACCCGCCTGGGGGGGGGGGGTTGAGGACACTTTATATTTGTCCTTCGAGATGAACAAGGACGACATCTAATCCGGAAGGATGAAACACTGATGGGAACAGTGATCGGAACGTTATATGGATATTGACGGAGTTCACGAAGCAATCAGTTTTAAGAGATCGATCGTTCAGTCGACCTATCGATTTCTTTACAAGTATTTCGCAGCGATCCGGAATAAAGCCCTATTTTCTTTATATGGATCATGAAGCCAAGCAACGGTGATTAGCGATTCAGGGTCGTCTCATATTCGGCTTATGTGCTGGTCACAAAGTAGGATTATACTCGAGCTTAAGCAACAGCAGCAACAACAGCAATGACAAGCACAATACTAATAACAAAAATAACAACACTGACAACAACAACACAACAACCATAGCAGAACAAAAACAACAACAACAAGAAAATAATAATAATAAAGAAATCCCTCGAAGTCGCTGATTGGCTGAGTGAAATATTTTATTTTATTTTATTCATAATTCTTTTATTTACGTATCCACTATTCATTGTTAGATACAGAAATGATATTACTGATGATAAAATAAGTCAGCGATATATTTCTATTGTGGAGAACGGCCTCTATACGCCAATGACATCCATTTGACTCTATTATAAAGAGATTTCGCTTCATTGTTATGACACTCATTTCAACGTATAAATATAATTGGGACTGATTAGATTGAACGTTAATGAGTTTCATTCTCACTTAATATTAATATCACACTGCAGATATAAAACAGTTTCCCGGATAGCGTTTTTCAAACTTCCTTAATACACATTTAGTCAACATCAAGGTATATATTGTAGTAGGATATACTCACTGGTCAGACAGGACTAAATGCTTAATTATCTGATTAAAAAGGGCTGTTTCAGTTTTGCAATATGTTGCCAGCTTTAAGTAGCTTAAGTTATTGTTGTTACCTCTTCAGAGATGTAAGAAGGTGTAATGTTTTGGGACCTAATTCTGGGACATGAATATAGACAGACAGGTAGACAGACAGACAGACAGACAGATAACTAGATAAATAGACGTACAGTCAATTTTAGCTGCCAATCAGTCAGTCAGTCAGTCAGACAGTCGGTTATTAACTCAGACAGACAGACAGAGACAGACAGACAGACAGACAGACAGACACGCTCTAACATAAGCACCTACGCACGCACAGGCACACACGAATCCACGGATGGAGGACATGATAGCCACCTTAGATACGATATGTTAGATATTAAACATGGAAATGGAGGATTCCTTTAAAACAGATACTAATTCAGGTTCCTTCTTCATATTTAATGTCTGTAATATCAGTAGACAATATAGTTTATATCATAAAGCTCAGCAAAGACTAATACGATTATACATAGATTAGAATATATAGCCCAGTCCATAGTGTGCTCAGTACAGTTATTCATCCTTGTTGTTCCTCAGATAAATTTGACCTTATTCTAAATAATAAAAAAACCCAGCTCATTCCTGAGAATTTAGGGGTGATGCTTCGATAGTGTAGTGGGGGCGCCTCCGTGGTCTAGCGGTAGCATGTTTGACTACAGATCACTACCACCCGTGTTCAAATCTCGGCGTGGGCATATCTGAAGGTTGTTTCGTCTTTGACTTCGCCTCATTACCTTTAGAGGTCGCTCGGCCCATTTAGCCTACCTTGTGCAAAAAAGTGGCCGTAAAGCATCAATCATCATCATCGATAGCGTAGTGGGAAGATTTCTGTGTTATAAATCTCCGGATCAGGGTTTGAATCCCAATATAACCTGTGTTTATGGGATGCTTCCAAAACTAATGGTCTTTCGGCGATAATCTTTGGTATAGCGCTCACACACTGGAGAAGCAGACACAGATATTTCCCTTAAACCGTTAGGCGACTTTCTCAGTGATATCTCTGGCTGGATGACAAACAATAGAATTAGGCTCAATGCCAACAAAACATATTTCGTCATTATAGGTACATTCAGACAACGCAACAAACTTATCTGTTTCTTCCATTCGAACTTCATTAAGTATAGCATCACACCATCAGACACTGTACGTAATGTTGGTGTTACATTTAATAGCAATTTTAAATTCAGAAAACATGTTTCTCTGACATGTCGCTCCTGCTTCTATCACATTCGTGACCTTCGCCGTATTCGTCGCTATATTTCTCTTTCAGTCGCCCAAACCATTACTAATAGGCTTGGTTACTTCAACTCTCTAAGGATATTCTAAAACTTCAGTGTGCTTAGAACTACTTTAGTCGCATCATTTTCAAACTCTGCACTATTGCCTATCAAAGTATTTCTTCTGGAGCGCCATCCTATCTATTTTCCATACTTTCTCTAGCACCCAAGCCCAGAGGGCTCCGTTCATCTGGTTTTCACTTGTTGTCTGTTCCCAGGTTTAAAACTCATGCTGGGACTCGTGCCTTTTCAGTTGATGTCCCTACTCTTTGGAATTCACTCCTAGAACATGTTAAGTCATCAAGTACTTTGCATTGTACCTGAACGATGAGTTTGCCCAATCCATGTACTAGGTGCGTCACTGAGCTCGATTCCTTTCGAGAATATTGATGACAGAAAATATTGATATTTAAATTATAAATATGTTTAATGGCCACTTTTCTGAATTCTATAAGCTAAATGTGCCGAGCTACACTCAAAGGTAATGAGGTGAAGTTAAAGGTAGAACGTCCATCTGACATAGCAGATCCGGGTCCGAATCTAGGTGTTAGAGATATGTGACCAACCACACTACTAAATAAGTCATATTCCATATGTGTAGGGATTCTTATAAATGTTTACAACGACGACTACAACCAATAACACCACACAAACACCACCACTAAGACTACCACTAACACCATTATCACTACCAACAATAGCACCACCACCAGCACCACCACAACATCATCATCACCACAACCACCACAACCATCGTCACTTCCAACCGCAACTACACCACCACCACCACCCACCACCACAACACCATCGTCATTGCCAAAACAATACCAACTTCAGCACCATCACCACCACCACCACCACCATTATAACCACGACCACCACAACCACAATATCATCATCACCACAACTACAGCACCACGACCACAACACCACACTACCATCGTCACTACCATCACCACCACCAACACCACTATAATACCACAACATCTTCATCACTACCACCAAGACCGGCACTACTATTACCACCACCACCACCACCATCACCACCACCACAACAATCATCCACCACCACAACCACAATAACCACTACCAAGAACACGGTTCAGGAAACGTTGACTATTTCGATGTAAACATAAATCAGTTTACCAGTAAACGTGAGCAGTTTACCAGTAAACATGAGCAGTTTACCAGTAACCAGTAAACATAACCAGTTTACACTGCTAAAGTATCACTCGAGTAAGAATTTTACATAATTCCTGACGGACCCCTAGTAAATGACACGGAGAAAGTAATTAATTCCGGACAAAAGAAAGCCATCGCTGGCTTGCTAGACTGTCAGATAAACCACCCATAGCTTCGTGATCAATAAAAGAAGCGTCATCATGTCATGTCATAGAAATGACGTAAAACTATTAACGTTTCTAGACGCCATTAAAGGTGAAAATGAAGGATACAACTATATCCTATGGAAGCTATAAGAGGGACCATGATGTGTATGAGTTGAACATTATTTGAGATGTTAATGATAACTTGATGAAATGTTAATTATAATAGCACTTTAATGTGTAAATATCTCAGTTATATATATATATATATATATATATATATATATATATATATATATATATATATATATATATAAACTTATTTACATACACTTAATCAAACTTCCATGAAGACACATTTTGCCGTAGATCCTACATGTTTCTGGACTGACATCTAAAAATAGCTCAGTGTTTTTAACACACATCACCCTAACACCTGATTTATACAAAATCACTAATCTGTTTATTTTACCTTAATTCCTAACAGGATACCACAAATTTAGCTGAAATGTCGGCAAGTTGACGGAGATGGATGCAAACTAATTCCAGTTTTTTTTCTTCAACCACCACTCGGATATTTGGGAGATGTTATTACGATCTATTTACTGTTAGAAATGAACGATCACGCGGACGATGTCTCTCGGTGTGAGCTGATCCAGACACGATCGCCAGTAATCACTAGGTAATGGTTCATCTCAGCTGTCAATCAGTAGTGTCCTGTTTACGATCTCTTACATTTCTCCGGAATTAGGTCCATTCCGACCAGAGATTAAATACCCAAGTCACCCGGAGACATTCCAGATTCACGTATACCCATCTTTGGATATAAGTCGATGGCGTGCTGGTTAGAACGTTGCGCTGCACACCTTCAGGTTGTCAGTTTGAATCCGACTAACAGCTGTGCTTGTGGGATGTTTCACTTGGGGTCGCCCATCCATCGTGTGTCCCAGATTTAACTAGCGCCGAGGGCAGACGAAGCACCCAATAATGCATTGGACATACATAAGTGGTTGATTGGGCTCTTCATTTACCTCAGACGCTGGTCACACCTAAAACCCATAGCCTAGGGATATGAGATAACTAGATGAAGCATTACATATATGGAGGCAACAGCTAGATTCGAAACGCCGATCTGGAAGTTTACAGCACAGTGTGTTATCAGCTGTGCTACAGAAATGCCATCTGAGATTCGAGTTAAAATTAACATACACTCGCACATACGCGTGCGTGACCGCGCACACACATTAACACATACACATTAAGACACATACACATTAACACACACATTCACGAACGCACACACGCACGCACACACACACACTGGGGACTGGTGAGACATTACACATGTCTCAGCAAGAAAAGTCGCCACTCTGGATTCAGTCCCCTGAAGAAACGTCCAGAGTTTGAATTCACGGTTCGAGATTCTCTGTGCCTGTGCCTTATTACACACAGCTAAAAAACACACACACACACACACACACACACACACACACACACACACACACACACACACACACACACACACACACACACACACAGGAGAGAGAGAGTGAGAGATAGATAGAGAGAGCAGTAATAAGTACATGATGTCTATAAACTCTAAACACGATTGAGCTCAATTAATACACGCTTAGAAGATTATATGTACAGCTGACTCGTGGTTCCTTAATAAAAAATAAACAATGTTGGGTGACAAAGGAAGACCTTTTCAAATTTAAATCGTTTACATTCTATTGAAAAAAATAGATATCTATTTTTGTCGCCGATATATCATAATGTATTTGTATTCAGCAATCATTTAATCCAGCATGTTTATTGATTACTTCAGGTGAATCCATCTAGCTGACTGTCTTCACGTCAAAAAATCACATTGATGATTGATCATCTTACAATCTTCAGTATTCGGTTTTCAGCGAACTGTTGCTTTCTCTTCTAAGGTGATTCACTCTTTGAAAAATACGCAATGGAGCTATTACGGCTCAATCCGTAAAGTCAGTCAACGAACGAAAAGGCAGAATTATTTTATTTTAAACATTTTTCATAACATGGCATATGAAATTCGCACTACTGCAGTTTAACAACATCGCATACTTCTAAAACCTGTCTCTCATAATTCGTAATCTGACGGTTATTATTTCACCGTTTCCCCATCCCGAGACACATCTCCGACCTGAGAATTCCTAAGCCTAATTTCGGCTAGTTCCCAGTTTAAGCAGTATAGACGCTTCCCCCCCCACCTTCGAATTGCGTCCGTTGTCGTCATTGTTGTTGTTGGTTCTTTGACATTTAGAGCTCGTTGGCGGTAACGTTGGCCACGCATTTAATGTCGTTATTTGCCGGACTTTTCTGCGCGGAATTAATTGCTCTAAGGTCTGGGTTAAGATGATAGCCAAATAAAGAGAATATCCCACATATATCGACTTACAGTGGGTCGTAAAGTATTGGCCATCAGACTGTTGTTGGTGTGACCTTTTTGCTGTTTCATGTCAACTCGTACGCGGACCGGTTTCGGCATAAAAGGGGACGATTGAGCAGTTTTGCTATCGTTGTATTAAGTGAATCGAGACATAAATAGCTCATGATTTTGGCTTAAAGCGAACAATAATGGCTGCCATTTGTTTTTGTCGTCCATTGCCTCGCGTGCTTAATAACGTTAAAGATGGTGGACTTTTCTTTTTTTTGTTGCCATTATTGGAGCTACTCGAAGTCGCATTAGATTCATGGCCTGAATAATGGTAGCGAGTTATTTATTTGATACGCGACGCAATAACAAATGACGGATGCAAATGATTTTCGATAGTAACCTCCCCCTCCTCCCCCCGGCACACGCAAGGATTCCCGAGATGTACTCTCAAGGCTAAAACTTTTTATTGAAGGGTGAAAGATCCCACAGACAATAGAAGCGTAGTGATTCAATCGCATGATCTACGATGCAGTGGAAACTTTCAAATATAAAGGTTCTTATGTGTATCACGCACGCACACACGCGCGCATGCGCGGGCACATACAAACATACACACACACATATATACACACATATATACATACATACATACACATACACACACACACACGCAAAACTTTGAAGATGCTGGCGTATTAATTTCTCCCCAAATGAATCGCGTCACAGTTAAATATAAGATGCGCACTTTTTTGTCATTTATTGTCTTTGCAAACATGTTTGTTTACGTCTTAAACAAAATCGCAGTCAAAAATATTTTCTCAAAATTCCAACAACATTCCCATCCCCGCCCGTCTGAACGACGATTCTCCGGGAGTCCGCGGGATTTTCGGTCGGAAAACGCAAGGGAAAAGTCTATACAAAACGGTGAGGTTAAGACCAGAGAGCAGCGCTATACTACAATCAATATGTCATGGATTACTTTACCTAAAGTGGGTATCAGGTGAAGAATCCCGGCTTCTGTCGTTGTTAACGAGAAGGTCATCGTGATGGGGAGCTCCTGGAGAACCTCTCGTGTTTAGCTACAGTCTCCACAGATCGCGGCTCCATAACACGACTGGGGTATAAGGCCAGTGAGAGAGTGGAGAGGCTCGACTGCCTGACGAATACCTTGTCGCAGATATCTCTACGGCGTGTAGTGATTTGGCCTTAAGCAACGAATTGATGGCATACAAACGTGCTATATCGGCCGTGGATTAACGTACTGATACACGCTCCGAGGCGATAAAACTCGCTGGTTGATGACAGTTCCGAGGAGGGGGGGGGGGCAACCTGGATGTCGGATGAATTTTTACGTTACTGTGTTGTTGCTGTTGTTGTGTTATAGCCACCTTTGTGCAACATGTCATGCTATCTGGACAAGAAGTTCTTGAAGGTTGCAAGGTGAGATGAAGACGAAACCCCTTTCTGCTTTATGCCAGCTTGGATTTGAACCCATATCCCAGCAAGTCTATGCCCAATCGCCCACTTACACTCTGTGGGTACGTTATATGAACGTTCTGACTACAGGTTAAAGGCAGTGGTAGTCCATTGTCGGTGATTTCATCAGTAGATAATTAGCCAATTAAATCGTGATTTAGCACCGAAAACAGCAAACCGACAAACCCGATAGCTATTTATGTAGAATGGATTTGCGTTTACTTATTCCTTCCCGTGGAAGGTTTAAATCAATTTTAAGTCTCACTTGTGTTAATAATAATAATAATAATAATAATAATAATAATGTATATTTAATAAAGCGCCCTTACTAGCAGGAGCCATTTAAAGGCGCTGTACAAATAATATGTAATATAATAATACCCCAAATAATGTCTGTGATGTAAAAGATGTAAAAGATAATAATTATTTATCTGTGAAAGCGACATTAAATAGGTGTGTTTTTAGAAGAGATTTAAAATTTTCAAGAGACGACGCATTTCTAATATTTGCCGGCAACTTATTCCACAAAGTGGGGGCTGTAACACTAAATGCACAATCACCATATCACTTGAGCCGTGACACTGGCACCTGCAATAGTATCTGACTGGATGACCTGAGTTTTCGGGATAACTTTCTAATGGAAACCAGTTCACACAGGTATTCTGGCGCCATATCATTAATAGATTTATAAGTTATTAACAGAATCTTAAAATGGATACGTTGTCTAACAGGTAGCCAATGTAGTTTTTGAAGAATTGGGGTGATATGATATTTTCTAGTATTTGTTACAATGCGAGCTGCACTATTCTGAATTCGCTGAAGGCGATTAATGTTATAATCAGATATGCCATATAACAGGGAGTTACAATAGTCTATACGAGATGTAACAAAGGCATGAACTACAGTTAAAAGTGATTTCTTGTGTCAAGAATGCTTTTAAACAGTGGAGGTTCTTAAGATGGCAGTAGGCAGCTTGGCATACTGATGTGACATGTTCATGCATGTTAATACATTGGTAAAAAATAACCCCTAGATATTTTACTGACCCATTAGGGGTAATCGAAGATGCACCCATCTGTAATGCTGGTGTCTTTAGGGATTTAACACAATGTGGTGATGCCAAATATAAAATATTTGTTTTATTATCATTTAGTTTTAGAAGATTTTGAGTCATCCATAGCCGAATATCGGCAATACAATGTTCTAAATTCTTCAAGGAAGAGGAAAAATTTAACTCATTGTCAGGATCCAGTGATATATACAGCTGTGTGTCATCAGCATACAAGTGATATTTAACCCCATATCGCTGCGCAATGATCCCAAGAGGACGGGTATACATTGTGAAAACGAGAGGACCAAGAACTGAACCCTGTGGTACACCAGATAACAAAAACTGAATGTCAGATAAAATACCATGAACAGACACTCTCTGGGAGCGTTGTTCCCAGATAGGATCTAAACCATTCAAGTAGTCTACCTGGCAGACCAAACATGTTTTTAACCTAGAGAAAAGTACATTATGGTCAACTGTATCAAATGCAGCAGACAGGTTCAGAAGAACAAGTATTACTGGCTTACCTTGATCAATTGAAATCATAATATCATGTGATTCATTAAGGTTATTATTGATTAAATATTTGTTTAGATGGAAAGCAACTGCCTTTTCTATAACTTTAGATAAAATGTAAGATTTGAAACAGGTCTGTAATTGTTTAGAATATTACAGTCCATAGTGTGGTTTTTATTAATGGTTTTACAAGGGCAGCTTTCATAGATCTTGGGAAAAAAACCCAGAGATAATGATTTATTAACTATATTTGTAATTGGGTTTATCAGAACATCCAGACAATCTTTCACAAGCCATGTAGGCATAGGGTCAACTGCACAGAAAGCATTAGATGACTTTTTCAGCAACTGTCTGATATCAGTCTCTGTAAAAGGCTCAAATGTATCCATCGTGGATATGCAGGACTCTTCTACCAATGGCTTACCCTGTTATAAGGTGCTGGACTGGAACCCACTATGTATATTTAATATTTTTTGACAGAAGAAGTTATTAAAACAATGGGCCATATCTTTATCTGAGTTGATATTATTTGGGAGGACGGTTTGACTTTTATGTAATACTTTATTCACAACACTGAAAACAGTCCTTTGATTTCCCTTGGATGCTTTGATCTTTGTATTGTAATATTCTTATTTGGCAGAGGCAAGGGAATTTTTAACAAGAATTGTACTGACCTTGAACATTTCAAAATGAACACATAAACTGGTCCTGATCCACAGCCGTTCACAATAGCTTCTGTGTATCCTTGCAGCCTGTATATTCTTATTATACCATGGAAGCAATGGTCTGCTAGGCATTTCCTTTGTCCTTAAAGGTGCATGTTGATCTACAATGTCTCTCAATGTATTATCATAGAGATCCACCAGATGATCCACATCATCCGGTGGATCCAATACCAGAGAAGAGACTCACAGATCTGCAAGAATGGCCTCCTTGTCAATTGACTTATATCTTCTATATGAAATAACTTTAGCTGAAACAGATTGTTTCTGTAAAGATACATTAATGTCAACAAAGGGAAATGATCAGACAACATGGAAGACACAGACACACCTTTAATTAAATTGTCATCATCACGGGAGATGACAAGATCTAAGATATGACCATGTCTGTGTGTTCTTTCTTGGACATGCTGCCTGAGATTGACAGATCTAAGAATGTCAGCCAGTTGTTTGGTTTCTGCATTCCTCTGACAATCCCAATGTACATGTATATTGAAATCACCTAAAATCAACAAATGGGCACTGTTGGTAGCAAGAGAGTAAAACATCCAAAATTCCTTGAAGAAATCTGCAGCTTACAGGCCAATTTCTTAGTTGGGTGTAATCGGTAGATAATAGCTACACGAACACTTATCCCCCCAGATACAAAAGTTAGTTGGTAATTTTCAAAAGACTTAGCCTGAAAACGCAAATGGACTCCCCCACCTTTTTTGTGAATCCGAGCTGCATGGTGGAATGAATATCCAGCTGGAGTCACATCACCAACAATTTTCTGGTCTGAAACATTACCAGTCAGCTTCCCGCCACAAACATTGTCAGCGGGATATTTCATCCTTGAATAAAACAGGATTAGAAGATATTCATCCATCAACATTTATGACCTTTCGTAAGGACCTGAATTTGGAGGTTAAGTAGTATAATATAACCGTTTGTACAGATCTCTAAATGGCAAAGCTACTGGTCTGCTAGTTTTTCTTAAAGATGATGACCAGGAAATGCTAGTCATTATCGTTCGACAACAACCAAATCATTTTAATTATGACGTCACCAAAGCTCGGCGTAAAAAAGGAATCCTTTTAATAACAGATAAACTTAATCACACATATAACGTAATGCCGTTGTCAATGTAAACAACTGACGGTTATTAATTTTACGCGGATATGTTCAAATTAAGAAGGCAAAATGTTTATAAAGACTCACACAAAGGGATCTATTTTTATACGCGCTGTTTGTTTCCTGTTCTGTTTCTCTCTTTGATTCTCTGACGGCGTTTTGTTCCTTCCATTGTAAGCTTCCTATTCCCACATAAAACCCCGCCCGACTCCTCTTATTATCTGGTCGCTTCCATAAAGACTCCGAGTTACCGACATGTATTAAGACGGAATGTCCGCTCCGCTCTTAGTCGATGATCGGTGTTTTACGGCCACCTTTGTAGGTAATGAAGCGAAGTGAAAGACGAAACAACCTTCAGATATGCCAACGCCGGGATTCGAACACGGGTGGTAGTGATCTGTAGTCCAACACGCTACCGCTAGACCACGGAGGCGCCCTTAGTATTAATGTACACCAAGTAAGGTAAAATCGTTTCTATCACACAATGGATGTACTTATTGATGATATTTACTAGTAGTTTCGGGCATCTCGTTTGTTCACAGAACCTCCATTTATTAGTAAAATCCTCAATAAATAGGATGAAATTAGGCCTCGAACAATATCCCTGTTCTCCTATTTCCGTTAGATAATTATTTCAACCAAATACTTATATACTCACGCTCTAACACATTCGGTAACAAATTGATTGATGCCAGTTCCCAACCAAACGTCTGTAGATGTTTCTTATGGATCTCAATATAAAGCGGATTAAGCTCTTCTTGGGCTTATTATGTGTGTGCGGTTATGCGAGATATGGCTTTAGAAGCGACGCTCACATCTTCCGCCGACTTTACGCCGAAACTCACTCGATGTATAGACAAAGCTGTAAAACCGTCATCATGTTCTTGGTATTACGTGATCATTTACAATATACATTTGTCTCGTCCTCTCTCAGCTAGAACGTGTCGTCAGCGACGGAGTATAAGAGGTGACGTTCTTATTCAGCGTTTCCTCGGTACGGCTAATAAAAGAAAAGGTTTTCAGTGTAACAGGTAAAATATTTTCACGTTACTGATGTAGTGGAAGTATGACTCTCTTGTGTGTGTGTGTGTGTGTGTATATATATATATATATATATATATATATATATATATATATATACGAGAGTAAAGTCGCTTTTGTAGGCACGTACTACGCTGGAGAGATCCATAAGTTTGGGTTCGAATCCTATTGTCACTCACTCACTCACTCACTCACTCACTCACTCACTCAGAACCGCAGTACGCTACCCACTGAGCTATCGCAGCTTCCAACAAATCTGGATACCGAATGAAGAAGAGCGACATTTGAAAGAAAAACAGCAAATACGTCCAAATTACTGCTGCTGTCTCTACAATAAATACATGGTCGTTGTTGTCATACGTTCAGATATTATCCAGGGTACTTAAATAGCTTCTTCATTGGCCATAATACAAGGCCGAGACTATAAACGTATATTGCCGGCCACATAATTATATTATATATTGGCGAGAGCCGTTTAGGACAGAGTCACAAGTACACTCTGGTAAACGACCCGAGTACACTTGGGTCATAGGAACACGAAACAAAACTAGGTTAGAGACTGCGATGGCCGAATGACTGCTGCCCGCGCGCGGCGTATATTATTACTGCTAAATCAGGTTATATAGATTCTTTGTAGGCACGTAATGACTGTCCTTATAGCACTTGGCAGTAAAACTCTGCGGGGATTATCTGATAACAGACCCAATAGTTGAACACTGTCCACATTTATCACGCTATCTATAAAGTGTACATTAAACGGTGCTCTGCCCGTTCGTTCGCTTGTTGCGAAAATCCCGATAACTCGATGTCCCCTACCACCACCACCACCACCACCACACAACTACAACTACAACCAACACAACAAACCACCCTAATCAGCATCGACGTCATCACTAGCAACACCAACACCAGCAATACAATCATCAGCACTCCCACAACTACCGTAGAAGCACTTTTAACACCACCACTACTAAATACACTGCTACAACTACCATAACAACTACCACTAACACCACCGCCACTATCACCACTACCATGACCATAACTACTACCACTATCATCACCACCACTACAATCATCATCACGACCAGCGTCATCATCATCTCCACAATCACCAGCATCACCGCCATGATGACTACAACTCGCACCACAATCGCTATCACAATAACGACGCTAGTCATCACCGCAACAACAACCACCATTACCTACACCATAACAGCTATAACCACCACCACAACTACCATCACCACAACCACAATAATCACAGCTACTATTACCACGACCATGACGACTACGATCATCCCCACTATCACCACCACTACAACCACCACCACAATCATCACCACCACCACTACAACCACGAGCACCACATATTCGCAATTTTCGATTATATATAAGTCAATTCAGTCCCATTTCTATTGCCACCTCTGGCCTATATTTGTTCTGGATCGAAGAGGTGCCCTACATCCAGTATCAGTTCCACTTCTATGGATCAGTCTATTCTCGCAGAGAATGGAAAGATAACGACAGAGAGATACGATGCGTCCGGGGTGTGATCTCTCTAATGGATTAAACCGGTCTTCTCCACTAAAACGATCAGAGGGAAGTGAATGCTTAACAGTTGACTGTCCAGTTTATTCTTCACGAGATGAATGCCGTTTTATTCCACCCCGAACAACAATACCTAATATCTCTCCCCCCCCCTTCCCCAATATCATGTCGAGATTTACCGCTCTACCGACCTTGAGATAATCACGGTGTTGTAGAGGTTAAATGTGTGCGGCATTTGTTGTCAAGGGTCACGGGTTAGAACCCACAAAACGTGTGGACCATTTTACAGATCAGCTCCGAGATTAAATTCCCGGTTCACAACAACATGGATGGGTAGCGACGTTAAATGATCTCGCAGCCATCTCACTAAATTCGAACGGGACGTCATTGACACCGACACCGACACTAATTTTCTACTATCGTTTCCTGCACAAACTTAAAAAGAGAACAGATGCGACTCTTCTTACGCTTAGCTTAGACCCTATCAATTGACCTAGTTTCTTCGACTTTATGTAATTAAATTTGGTTTTACATCCTAGACTGTTCGTACATCAGAAACTGAATGAAGTGTCACCGCTCTAACCGACTTGTCTTATGATTAAATTCACGAACAATTAATCCGTTTTTTGTTTGTTTGTTTGTTAAATGACAGTAAGACAATATAAACTTCCAGTTAAGAATGTTCATGACAATAATGCAGGAAGATCACTTGATGTAAAATGCCAAACTTTTGTCTCGTCCCAGCTACTGACTTTGACCCAGCTCCTGACTTTGACCCAGCTCCTGACTTTGACGCAGCCAACGGTATGTCACAATCTGGCTGTCTCTGTCATATATTAGCCAATCACGTCCATTGTAGATTAGCTAATAAAACTAACCGTAGCAATCACTTCTACTCCCATGGTGTACTCGTTCAGGTGATACATAAAAGACATCTTTTAGCATTCCACTTAATCTACAACATTGTTAAGAAAAAAGTAATCTCTTTGGCTTGGGTAAGTAGTTGGTCGTTATCTGTTTGAGCTAAAACTATAAGATAGATAATGCTCGTATGATGTCATCTTTGTCATTGTATTGTGTCATCTACAGGAAGAGGACAATTCGACCATGTTGATAGCTTGGGCTTAACCGTGATTAAACGGAAATCTAATTATGGAAAAGTTGTGTTTATTTACCTTTATCAGCTAATAAGTTACACGTTGCCCTAACAGTTATTTCTCCCCACATGCAAGATGGACTTTCCAAAGAAAAATGGCAATTCCCTCGACCAAGTCAGTTTTGGGTCTAGCCACTTTACGAAGCACACTCCAGGGAAAACATTGTCGTCGATTTCTGACAATTGCTTTTATCCACAACCCGGTCACTTCCATTATATAATGGCGAGGGAGAATCGGATGAGACAACAACGCCATGTACGAGGGACATTACGTAAAAGTGGATAGCGTTTAAATAGACAATATTGCTGCCATCTTGATGAAATCCATTTGTGTAATAATTAATGTCAGCTGAATCGTACTTATGGCGCGGGGGGGGGGGCGATGGTAGTGAGCTGTACGGTTGTGGGGGGGGTGTCATGGCAGTGCGTCGTGGTGATGATGGGTGTGATGGTGGGTCTGGTCGAGTCTGGTCAGTCCATTGCTGCCTTATTAGCTCGATTAGCGTCACATCAACCTCACAGATAAAAGCATCAGACGTAATACGTCACTTCAGCTCAACAATGAGGATTATGCCAACAGCCATACAACAGTAGGCGCAGTTTCGTAGTGGTGGTGGTAGTGGTAACGGTAGTGGTGACGGTAGTGGTGGTGATGGTGGTGGTAGTGGTGACGGTAGTGGTGGTGGTAGTACTGTTAAAACGACTGCTAGTATTAGTAATAGTGGTGATATGAAATGTGGTTGTTTTGTCGTCACATTTGTTCATATATTAGGCTAAATGGGTCGAGCGAGCTTCAAAGGTAATAAGGCGAAGTGAAAGATGAAACACCACTCAGACATAGCCTATCTGGGTTTGAACCTAGATGCTAAAGGTCGGCTCAGCAGCAGTAGTAGTAATAGAAACAGCTTTAGTAATGACATTATTATTTTGTTTTCCATTTTTAAATATATCTGCATTTATTGCGTGGATTATGATAGAATTGATACCCACACTAACGCACGCACCCACGCACGCACGCACAGTGAAAGTTAATATTTCTAGTAGATACACGTACCCAACCGAGACTAAACAACTCGATTTAATTCATTTAACATGAGCTAAGACATAAACACACACGTACACACACACGCACGCACACACAAACACATGCACACCCACACACATTATTTCACGCTGGCTGATATTCAGAGCTTACGGTTTTAACATCTACCATCAAATCATAAAAGAGATATGTTTTCCATCCGATGGTCTAGTTATCTATGTGCGGATTATTAATCCTATAAAAGTGTATCGATATATACGGTTCATATAGGTAGGATTTATTTAGTTATTCGAACCCAGAATAAAGCTGAGGTCAGCATCTGAGGTGTCGAAATGTTTTATATACAGGTTTCTTTTGGACCACAGAAAATTACTGTTGAATGTAAACTGTGGTGTCAAAATAGTTTATGATATGTATGTAGTAAGTCAGACTACTGACTTTGTGACAGAAACCAATGGAATATTCGTTTGTTACTGATATCCATTCATCAATCAATTATATAAAACAACACCTAAAACAATTAACTTCCACTTCATAATGTTTATGACAATAATACAGGAAGATCACTTGATATAAAATGGCAAACCTTTGTCTCGTCCCAGCTACTGACTTTGACGCAGCTACTGACTTTGACCCAGCTACTGACTTTGACCCAGCTACTGACTTTGACCCAGCTACTGACTTTGATCCAGCTACTGACTTTGACGCAGCTACTGACTTTGACTCAGCTATTCACTTAACCGAGCTACTGACTTTGACCCAGCTACTGACTTTGACCCAGCTACCGACTTTGACCCAGCTACCGACTTTGACCCAGCTACCGACTTTGACCCAGCTACCGACTTTTACTCAGCTACTGACTTTGATCCAGCTACTGACTTTGACCCAGCTACTGACTTTGACCCAGCTACTGACTTAACCGAGCTACTGACTTAACCGAGCTACTGACTTTGACCCAGCTACTGACTTTGACCCAGCTACCGACTTTGACCCAGCTACTGACTTTGACCCATCTACTGACTTTGATCCAGCTTCTGACTTTGACTCAGCTACTGACATTGACTCAGCTACTGACTTTGACCCAGCTACTGACTTCCACTCATCTACTGACTTTGACCCAGCTACTGACTTCCACTCAGCTACTGACTTTGACCCAGCTACTGACTTTGACTCAGCTACTGACTTTGACCCAGCTACTGACTTTGACCCAGCTACTGACTTTGACTCAGCTATTCACTTAACCGAGCTACTGACTTTGACCGAGCTACTGACTTTGACCCAGCTACTGACTTTGACCCAGCTACCGACTTTGACCCAGCTACCGACGTTGACCCAGCTACCGACTTTTACTCAGCTACTGACTTTGACCCAGCTACTGACTTTGACCCAGCTACTGACTTTGACGCAGCTACTGACTTTGACCCAGCTACTGACTTTGACCCAACTACCGACTTTTACTCAGCTACTGACTTTGACCCAGCTACTGACTTTGACCCAGCTACTGACTTTGACGCAGCTACTGACTTTGACCCAGCTACTCACTTTGACCCAACTACTGACTTTGACCCAGCTACCGACTTTGACCCAGCTACTGACTTTGACCCAGCTACTCACTTTGACCCAACTACTGACTTTGACCCAGCTACCGACTTTGACCCAGTTACTGACTTTGACCCAGCTACTGACTTTGACTCAGCTACTGACTTTGACTCAGCTACTGACTTTGACCCAGCTACTGACTTCGACTCAGCTACTGACTTTGACCCAGCTACTGACTTTGACCCAGCTACTGACTTTGACCCAGCTACTGACTTTGACCCAGCTACTGACTTTGACCCATCTACTGACTTTGACCCAGCTACTGACTTTGACCCAGCTACTGACCTTGACCCAGCTACTGACTTGACCCAGCTACTGACTTTGACCCAGCTACTGACTTTGACCCAGCTACCGACATTGATCCAGCTACTTACTTTCACCCACCTACTCACTTTCACCCAGCCAACTATATGTCACAATCTGGCTAACCATCTCATGCTCAAGCCAATCATCTCATGCTCAAGTTAAGCACATCGTGTTATTTTCATATTACAGGCCAGACATCTCATGTGTTAATGTGGCATAATTTGTCAACAAATACTAGTTATCCACACGATTGTAGGAAAAAAGGAGAAATGGTGGAAAAAGGAAACAAGTAGTAGAAAGGAAGAATCACTCCATACATATTAATGTTTTGTGATTATTATCTCAGACAATAATTGTATATGATGTACTTCTCAGATCATGGTGTAGATTGAAGATGTTAAAATCAATGTTTCATATATAATTTTTAACATAATTTCTATCTATATCAGTTTAGATCACACACCTGGAATTCAAATTCTCATGAAGCCAATTTCCAATTGATCCATCACAGGAACAAATCTCGTCCTGTGTACGATGAACTCTTCCAAGGTGTTGTTGACAAGGTTGAAGAATTTGGATTTGAGATGGATGTGCAAACCGTGGTAACGGACCCTGAGGAGGGAGTACTCAGAGTAAATATGGTAAAAACGAATGTAGGGTAAAAACCACCTGGCACAAACATCTCCAGGGCAAACATCCTGGACAAAAACACATAATTGTGCTCATTGGTCATGACATAAGACTGTTGTCAACTTGACTACATAACTATTGGATTTTGGTCCAATTATAAGGATAGATAATGTACTGTGTATAATGTTTCTCACTCAGTATGTTGTCTGTGCCAGAAACGAGTTAATAATTGGGTGTTAAACTCCACAAAAGACTAAAGAAAATAGTATACTACTATGATAAACGCATAACTAATTAATATAACTAATGAAATAAATTACAAACTATTAGTTTTCTAAATGTCATTTTTACGCAATTTCTCGCCTTTTCTTTGAGGTTCTTGCTAATTGGTTTAATTAACGGTAAGAAGTTTTGCTTCGTGAATTGTGGAAAGAAAACAGATTTTTAGTTTGCTGATTAAGAACAATACACACATCTTGAGCTACCGGATTAGATTTACTGAGACCAGTAAAATAATCGTGTTTTAGCTGATATCTTGTGATGAAAGGTAAAACATCCAGAATCTCTAGAAGTGACAACAATATATCTATTAATGTGGTGACCTGGTAAATAAATAGATTTAATGTATTGCGTTGATTATGCGGAATTGGTTTATTTGTAGATTACACAAATTTTGTCACACACACACACACACACACACACACGCACACACACATACACACACACACACAGAGAAGTTGGTTGAGTGGTTCTTTAATTTAATTTGTTTTCAGCTGACATAATCTAAAGTCAAACTTCCACCAAATTATGTTTTTATCAGATTTTATCACCACCAAACAGATGTTTGTTTGAAGAACAAGACATAAACTAGAAGATGAACAGGGAGTATGTCAGTCATAATGTCAGTGATAGAAGACAATGATACCAATATATTAACAACATTCTTTTGTCTTCGTCTGTATACTTTTGGTCCCTTAAAGAATATAGTTATACATGTTTTGGTGAGAGTCCGTAGTTCAGATGATATGTTTTTAATACTATATCATGATGATGATAACTATAATGTATATTTAATAAAGCGCCCTTACTAGCAGGATCCACTCAAAGGTGCTGTACTGATAATATGTAATATAATAATACCCCAAATAATATGTCTGTAGAAACCCTGTAAGATATTTAAAAAATAATATTTATTTATCTGTGAAAGCAATCTTTATCAGGTATGATTTCGAACCGATTTTAATATTTCAAAGACGACGCATTTCTAATATCTGCTGGCAACCTATTCCACAAAGTGGGCGCTGAAACACTAAACGCACAATCATCATATGACTTGAGCCGTGACACAGGCACCTGCAATAGTATCTGACTGGATGACCTGAGTTTTCAGGATGACTTTCTAATGGACAGCAGTTCAGACAGGAATCCAGGTACCATATCACTGATAGATTTATAAGTTATTAATACAATCTTGAAATGGATACGCTGTCTAACAGGTAGCTAATGTAGTTTATGAAGAATTGGGGTGATATGATAATATTTTCGAGTATTTGTCACTATGCAAGCTGCACTATTCTGAATTTGCTGAAGGCGATTGATGTTATAATAAGATATGCCATATGACCGGGAGTTACAATAGTTTATACGAGATGTAACAAAGGCATGGACTACATTTACAAGCGTTTCTTGTGTCAAGAATGTTTTTAAACAGTGAATGTTCTTAAGATGGTAGTAGGCAGTGCATATCGAAGATGCACTCATCTGTAACGCTGGTGTCTTTAGGGATTTAACACCATGTAGTGATGCCAAATATATAATATTTGTTTTATTATAATTTATAATGTGTGTCATCAGCATACAAGTGATATTTAACGCTATATCACTGCGCAATGATCCCAAGAGGACGGGTTTACATTGTGAAAACCAGAGGGCCAAGAACTGAACCCTGTGGTACACCAGATAACAAAAACTGAATGTCAGATAAAATACCATGAACAGACACTCTCTGGGAGCGTTGTCCCAGATAGGATCTAAACCATTCAAGTACTTTACATGACAGACCAAACTTGTCTTTTAACCTAGAGAAAAGTACATCATGGTCAACTTTATCAAATGCAGTAGACAGGTTCAGAAGAACAAGTATTACTCGCTTATCGTAATCATTTGATATCGTAATATCATATTTCACCCGAACTACGGCTGTTTCACTGCTGTGACCACTTTTATAGCCAGACTGTAGTGATTCATTTAGGTTATTATTGATTACATATTTGTTTAGATGGAAAGCAACTGCCTTTTCTATAACTTTAGATAAACATGTAAGATTTGAAACAGGTCTGTAATTGTTTAGAATATTACAGTCCATAGTGTGGTGTTTTATTAATGGTTTTACAAGGGCAGCTTTCATGGATCTTGGGAAAACCCCCAGAGATAATGATTTATTAACTATATTTGTAATCGGGTTTATCAGAACATCCAGACAATCTTTCACAAGACATGTAAGCATAGGGTCAACTGCACAGAAACCATTAAATGACCTTTTCAGCAACTGTCTGATATCAGTTTCTGTAAAAGGCTCAAATGTATCCATCATGGACATGCAGGACTCTTCTGCCAATTGCATTCCCTGTGATAAGGTGCTGCAAGGAACCCATCATGTTTATTTAATATCTTTTGACAGAATAAGTTATTAAACAATGGACCATATTTTTATCTGAGTTGATAATATTTGGAAGAACAGTCTGACTTTTATTAAATATTTATTCACAAAACTGAAAACAATCTTTTGCGATCCCTTGGATGCTTTGATCTTTGTATTGTAATATTCTGATTTGGCAGATGCAAGATAATTTTTAATTTCAATTTGTCTGACCTTGAACATTTTATTATGAACATACAAACTAGTCCTGATCCCCAGCTGCACACAATACCTTCTGTGTATCCTTGCAGCTTGTATGTCATTAGTATACCATGGAAGCAGTGGTCTTCTTGGCATTTCTTTGTCCTTAAAGGTGTATTCTCATCTACAATGTCCCTCAACGTACTATTATTGAGATCCACTAGATGATGAACATCACCCGGTGGATCCAAGACCAGATGAGGGACACGCAGATCAGCAAGAAAAACATCTTTATTAATTGATTTATATTTACTGTATGAAATAACTTCACCTGAAACAGATTGGATTAATGAAACACTGTGGTCTAACGGTAGAGTGTTGGACCACAGATCACCAGCACCCGTGTTCGAATCTCGGCGTTGGCATACCTGAAGGTTGTTTCATCTCTGTCTCCGTTTGATTAGCTTTGGAGGTCGCTCGGCCCATTTAGCCTACCAAGTCCACAACAATGGCCGTAAAGCACCAATCAACATCATCTTGATAAAATTGTCATCATCACGGGAGATGACAAGATCTAAGATGTGATCATATATGTCGTTCTTTCTTACACCTGCTGCCTGAGATTAGTAGGTCTAAGAATGTCAGCTAGTTGTTTGGTATCTGCATTCCTCTGACAATCCCAATGTACATGTATATTGAAATCACCTAAGATCAACAAATGGGCACTGTTGGTAGCAAGAGAGTAAAACATTCCAAAAGTTCATTGAAGAAATCTGCAGCTTACAGACTAATTATCTTAGTTGGGTGTAATCGGTAGATAATAGCTACACCAACCCCTAATCCCCCCAGATACAAAAGTTAGTTGGAAATTTTCCAAAGATTTAGTCTGAATTTGGAAATGCGTTTCACACTTCAAAGAGTTTCCAAAAAGAATGCCAACTCCCCCACCTTTCTTATGAATCCGAGCGAGGAATGAATATCCAGCTGCAGTCGCCTCACCTTAATGATTTTACAGTTCACACTAACAAACACATTTGGGAGCTTATGAATACACTTATCCATGGCTTCTGTTCAGCAAGACAATATCAAATCCGAATTATACCAGTAGTATACATCTCAAGTTGCTGTTGATTATAATTGTTGTAGAATGTGCTATAGCCAAAGTTGAAAATTTACATTGGTTATTATATATAACCATTTGTGGGATTAATTTTCTAAAATGGTGACAATATTAGTGAGACATGGCCACTCTAAAAGGTGGTCGACCTTCTGCTCCTGTGAGATAATTGTTTTTGAAATTAGACGGATTTAAAAGTAAATGTGTGATTTGCAATCAAGAAGTCAGCAACAGGATTGAACATCTGAAGACCCACAGTAAACCCTGTTCAAAGCAAGCCACTGACTCTTGTGTCAATATTGGGGTGAAACATGCTTTCAATGACACTGACACTGAACAAACTCCAAAACAGCAACTGCTTTTGATGAACAAATTTACAGATTCTTCTACGCATGTAATCTTCCAATGTTGCAGAACAGAAACAATTCAAGTCCCTGATCTCAATGCTTCGACCAGGATACCTCCATCTGGCGGAAAGGCTCTATCCGGCACGCCTACTGGATCATGTGTTTGACACTATCAATGACGGTGTGGCGGAGGAGCTTGATTCCAAGAAAGTTATACTTGTTCAAGATGGGTGGTGTGATATCCACAATCAACCGGTAATCGCCAGTTGTGTCCACACTGGAAAGAAATCCTACTTCTTGACTGCAGAAGACACCATTTCCAACAAAAAGACAACTCCGCATTGTGCTTCATTGGCCCAGCAGGCCATGTCTGATGTTGCTACTAAGTTTGGATGTATTTTGCGTGCTGTAGTTACGGCAATGAAAATAAAATGGAAGTGATGCGTCGTGAGCTAAGGGAGGCCAATGATGATATTGTTGTATATGGATGCTCGTCTCACCTACTGAATCTACTTGGTGATGACTTAAGCCCACAACAAGTCACTGCCCAGGTTGTTGAGGTCAACAAGTACTTTCGCAACAACCATCGAGCATCTGCGTTATTTGATGAATACAAATCTCAGGGTGCCTTGAAACCTCAACTTATCGGTGCCACCAGATGGAATAGCCAACTCATCGAACAGCGAATCCGCAATATTATCAACAACATCGCACTCTACCATGAAGTTAAAAATCTTCATACAAATCTGTCACCCGTCTCACATGCTCTTGATCGCCTACAATCAGACAAAACCAGTATTGTTGGTGCATGTGATGCCGGCTTCGCTTGCTTGAAGAAGAATGCCTTAACCACACAAAGCCAAGATAGAGAAGCGATTTCAGTAGGCCATGCCCCCTGATCACTACTTGGCCTACAGTCTTCATCGAAAATACAGGGGTGAGAGACTCCAACCTGATCAAATTGAGCAAGCTCATGCCTTGCGCATCACAAAGAATCCTGATTTCTTAGTGCAACTGGGTAGTTTTCAGGCCGAGACAGAGCCCTTTCTGAAGTCAATGTTCCATGATGCGTGTATTGAGAAGTTAGAACCAAGTGTCTAGTGGGCATCCATTAAGAAGACCTGCAAGAATGTCAATGCAGAACTATGTGATCTTGACGTTACATTGCTACATCTTCCTTCAAGCTCTGCCTCAACTTGTCAACCCTGTTACACAACCCTGTTACACAACTAGAACAACCTCATCAACCCATTAATACACACAACCAAAAAACCCGATTCTTAGCGTAAATACTGGAGTGGCGATAATATAGAGGAAATAAATACAAGAACCACAAAATAACTAAATATAATCAACTTATACTAATATAAATTAGTTTTTATTGGAGTAATTTATCTGATAGCTGAACTATCCGAGTGGCACACGCACACATACAAGCCTAAGTTTTCACTCAGGTTAGAGAACAACTTGCGACGCCAGACCAGTCGGACGTCTATCCATACGGTTCATACAGGTAGGATTTGTTTAGTTATTCGAACCCATAATAAAGCTGAGGTCAGTATCTGGGTTGTCGAAATGTTACTGCCAAAACAAATGTGGTGTCAAAGTAGTTATCTTATGTATATACTAATTCACCACTGAACCACATACACGTATTGTTTACTGCGAGCTATGGTGTCAAATGGTATTCTTTGTACGTGCTCCTGCTTCTGTACATAGCCTACATGTAGTCGCTTCCCTGTGGGCGTGACATATTTGTCGCCTAGGAAAAGCCAATTAGCTGCGTCACACAGGCTGATGAGTAGCCCAGACACATGTATAGGTCTATGATTGTATGGATATGTGGATATGTAGAACATTTTATATGTAGATTGATCTTTTTATAGTTTTATTTATGTATGTGGAGGTATAGGTATCGAAGGATGTTTAGATGTTGATGTTCCGAGCCAGTGCCACTATATATGTATCCACACCCACGCACTCACACAAATACATGCACACATACAGGCCAATTTGTTATGAGTTCAACTCCATCCTGTAACATGTTCTTATACACAAACAACCTATAAAAGGCTTTAGCTTTTAATGCAGTCTCCTCCTGGTAGGTGTGACGTGGGCAGGGTCTTTATTCGTACCATTTATATAGGTAGGATTGTTGAACTAGTTGAACCAAGATTGAAGCTGAGTTCAGAAATGGTGGTGTTATTATAAAACCGTTTCGAATTGATGTTGACTATAATATGTGGTGACAAATTGTGTATCACATATTATCGTATCTTTGAAACACAGTAACTTGCAGTTTACTGTACGTACGTACTTCCGTTTTTCTGAGGATGTGAACATATGTCACGTCAGAAAGGCGGATTAATTGGGCGTCACAGTCTAACGAGTAGCCCAGAATTATTATCAATGATTAGTCCTGTTCACTTTTGACAATACAAAAAAAAGCGATTCAGCAATGTACGGAGAGAAATCTTTCCGAACATCAGCCGCCAGATTGTGGAACATGTTGCCAAACCTTATTAAACTCGCAGCAAGTAAAGAATTATTTTATAAGGTTCTTAAAACCCATTTATTAAAACCAGCTTAATTATAATATATAAACCAATGTATTTGTCCATTAAAATGTGTTTGTGCTTTATGAGCTTAGAACATGTTTTAATTATGTTTTAAATATAAATCGCCTTATAGCAATTCAGGTTGAATAAGGTGCTAGATAAAATACTACTACTACTACTACTACTACTACTACTACTACTATATACACGTGTGTGTGTGTGTGTGTGTGTTATGTATGTATGTATGTATGTATGTGTATGAGTATATATGTGTGTGTGCAGATTCCTGAAGGTGTATGTTGTATGTATATATAATTGTATCTATGTTGAATTTTATGTATGTTTAGAATATATTTTAAAGTTTATTTACGTTTAGCTGTATGTACGTTAGGATTATGTATGTTATAGATACTTTCACCGTGACGTTAGAATTATGTATGTTTAGCATTTTATAGATACTTGCACCTTGATGCATACATATATCCCACACGCACGCACGCACGCACGCACGGACTCACGCACGCACACACCACAATGGATGTCGCTGCTGGGCTTATTACGTAGGGTACGTGTAACTAATAGATTTTGATGGCGCCTCAATAATGATGTATAAGGAGAGAGACATTTTGCCAAAGACAGGGACTGTCTCAAATCTGTCACAATCTGTCTAATAACCCGTAGTCCTCTAGACGCCAAATATAACATAAAACGAGCTAATAGTTGACTACATGATGACTGGTTGGCGTGTATTATTGCTGTTCTCAGCGTGTTTAAGTTTACTGCACAAATTCAAACGAAAGACGGGGGGGGATTACCTGAAAACAAAACAAAAGACGGCTCATATAAATACAAATACATTTTGGTAACTAGCAAATACAAAACTGCTAACACAAACACACACACACGCGCGCGCGCACACACGCGCACACACTCGCACACGCGCACATACACACACAATATATATATATATATATATATATATATATATATATATAGAGAGAGAGAGAGAGAGAGAGAGAGAGAGTATACTTAATTTGGTTTGTTTTCAACTGATTTAATCCGAAATATAGTCAACCCTCCACAAAATAAAGTTTTTATTAGACAGACAGATGTTTGTTAGGAGAACAAGACGTTAATTGGAAAACAAACAAGGAATACGTCAGCTATACATAACAACCTATAAACCATATTGTTATATTGGGTTTATATACTTTGGGTCTCCCAAGAAAGACAACAATGCCAGCCAACTGGGTTTTAGTAAATGATACTCCCAGATTTAGAGGCGATGTTTTCACATATTTGTTTTCCTGTTTAATTTAAATGTCTGTTAGCTCCCGGGAATAAATGAGTATGTGCTAATATATCAAGCGGTGTATACATATGGATAAATGGAACCGAATTGTAAAGTCTAATCCAATATTTAGCTTAAATGTTTTACTCCACAAATGAGCAATATAACAGCTGCAAGACGCACCCGTTGGGCGTAGGTCCGTTACAATGTGAATATGCTATATTGTATTTATTAGAAATAATATTGCCGCTGTATAAACGGTCATGAACTTTCTTGGAACGACACACCGACCACGTTGTCGTGTCTGTACGCCCCACAGTAGAGATACATTTTGATCCCGTCCTAAGACCCCTCTTATGGCCTGACAACAGGTCAGCACCCAGGTAAAAACCAGCAGACAGTGTCGGTGTTCAAGTATTCGTGTTCAGGAAGATTTCCCATCGCTCCAGCCATAATGACACGGACAGACTTTAACACTTTGTCGCGTTGATGTTCTAACGATGTGGGCGAATTGTTCCACCGACGCCATGTCGTGTTTTATCGAAGTTGGTCATGTTTGCTCCGGAGTGAATTTGATTTGTAAGAGGATTGGTCTAAAACGGAACAGCTTCGGCGTAAATATGTTTTACCGCTAAAGCTACTTGTCTGGCACGAATAGTTTGGACCGGATGCCTTTAATACTGAAATAAGGCTTTAAAATATGCACACACACACACACATGCACATGCCACAGATACGTAAAACATTCGGCGGACTGCTACATACACAGGCGAAGATTCGCGTTAGTAAGTTTTGTAAGCAATACTTAAAAGTCACATTCTACATAAAAACTGTTACAGTTTTTGGAAGAAACGGTTGCTAGAGAGAGAGAGAGATATATATATGTTGTGAGGGAAATGTTCTCGATTAATTTACTGGTTTTTAACGTCTTATGCCTCACCTTTTCAGCTGTCTTTTTTGTCAATAATCTTATCTCTCAGATGGTATAATCACGGTCATTCTTCCTCAAATCTAGAACCTGTCTGATTATTGCTAACCGACACATAATAAATATGCACATAGACCCCACCCCCCACACAACATAAACCTTTCCCAATCTTTTGCTTCTGCTTTCAGCCTTTCATTCACTCCTTTGCCCGTGGTCACATTCCTTGTTGGTAGCTCGCTGCGCTGGAAATCTTCAGGTTCGGGTTCGAAGCCCAGTATTATCTGCCTGTGCGTGATATTTCATCTGGTCATTCAGCCTGTTCATTCACTCCACCCCGTCCGACCATACATATCAGGTATGTCCCAGCATCGATGACAAACAAAACAATATCGTCATCACTCAGGTAACCATTATATTTATAGTATATTGATCAACTCACTCACTCACTCACTCACTCACTCACTCACTCACTCACTCACTCACTCACTCACTCACTCACTCACTCACTCACTCACTCACTCACTCACTCACTCACTCACTCTCATCTCTCTCTCATTTAATCATTCTCTCTCTCTAGACACTCTCCCTCATCTCTCTATATATAAAATATGTTTTTTAATATACTGTTAATAACAACACCCACTGGACGTTTCATATTATATACCATATCACCTAGTCATTGATATAGTGTTTAGCTTCAGTGGGCAGATACCTGCCATTACAAATTAAATAACATGTAAATAAAACATCTTAAATATCAATCAATAACCAAATAACAAAACCTTCTCATCCATCAGATCTCGAGATATGTTGACATTCAGCGATACTACTTAACGTACCGACTAGCTTCCCTGAAGAACAATGTTTTAGTCTCTTCGCTTCATTCTGAAGATGCCAAGCAATTTACGACAAATAAAGATTAACCGTTGCGTCGGTAGATAACAGTAGAGTATGGATCATTGGATCCCGTTACGGTCTTGTCGGGTACGACTTTATGTAAGCGCCCCCCCTCCCCCTTCTCCTACTCCTCCGCCCACACACCAATCTGTCGTTGTCTTGGTCCGATTGTTTTATACCGGAAACCGCTTTGCCGTACGTCCGAGTGATCCAGATATCGGGATCTTAAATGGGCAGATGTTGCCGTACGCTGTAGATAGATAGCTGGACAAGTCGATGAGGTATATATATATACATATATATATATATATATATATATATATATATCGTGTAAAGACAATCGTGTAAAGACGTGAATGATCTACGTTGTTACGTGCCGACGTCAATGGGGTGACATACGGCTGGTGCGAGCTATAGTGCGCTCCACTACAAACCTCCGAGTCGCCGGATCGTATCCCAATAAAATGCTTCGGCCAGTTCGTCTGATTCTCTTAGCGGCTCGCCCCTGGGTCGAGCGTCCCAGGTGCGGCCGTATCTCTCCAGCGAGACCGACGCGTCCAAACAAACCAGATACGATCACTTTTGCAGGTGAAAATCTTAATGGGCGACATCGTGTTTTATTTATGTACGACTCATCTAGGCCAGGTAGCGTTAACGTCGGAGTAATCTGTACGTTAAGTGGCCGTTATGTCAGTCTGGGGACTCGTAACTGGCGATTGTCGTAACACAGACGACGATCAACGGACATTTATTTTGACGTATGCACAGACACCGAGTTAATAGCGGCCATAGCATCTGCCGAACACGTCACCCTCTCACCATCGGCTAGGCTAGATAATGACAGCGCGTCGACGCCGTTCTCTGGTTAAATGGATGAAGAAGCTCTAGCGGACGCCGACGTCTAGATTAGCATATGCTGTAAACATACCGCGTCATCAGGGGGTTGTCCTGGACAACAATTAATGGTCTTTAAATATGCTATAATCGCTCTTAATGGGGACCGATTTCAAAATACTTTCGCCCCATTCAATGAGGATATATATATATATATATATATATATATATATATGGTCTGTCCGCGTGGCGGGGTTGGCATTGACCTGGACGCCGAGAGACAACGTCTTATTTCTGGCTATGTCGCTGACGCTGAATGTTAGACGCCTTAATAAGAACACAGGTAATTTGTAAATGCTAACAAGACAAACAATTGTTGAGTGGTTCAATGAGGCGGCGACGAAATAAACTTCATTATATTGAGTAAGTATGCGATCATTCTCAGTATGACTGGTTCACTTGTTGATTGGTTTGTTTAGCCCCGACACGTGTCAGGTGTGGGACATATTGCGGGCGGCGACTGCAAGGTGAAACATCTCCGAAAGAATACTATATGAGCCGAATTCGAAATCATAACCAGGATGATTACAGAGTATTTTTCTATACGAACGGCTAAAATATGGTCAAGTACAATATGTCGGTTAGATAAAGTTGTATTTATATATAAAAATACAACTTATGACTGTGTGAAGCTCCATAGACTAAACGACTAGCATTGTGGATGTCTATGTGTGTGTGTGTGTGTGTGTGTGTGTTTGTGTGTATGTCGTTCTAGACATGCCGATAATGCCCCTCCCCCCACACCCTGGCGTACTGATTAAAACCACATACAATTAATACTACATGGAAATCCTTAAGTTTATTTTATTTTTACTTCATTCATCGTCTTAGATTGTAACTTATTCATTTGTTTATAACATAAAAGTCTGTTTATCGTGAGATAATAGTTATAATTGTTACACGAGCGTTTAAATCTTTGTTACAATTGAAAACAACGAAAATCTCGGTGCCATTACTCAGTCATCATTATTATACTATCGTAGTAGCAGTAATAGTAGCAGTAGTAGTAGTATAGCTGCTGCTGCTGCTGCTGTTACTGCTCCTGCCTAAGTACTTCTACTACTACTACTACTACTGCAGGTACTGCTGTTATTGCTGCTGTTGCTGCTGCTGCTGCTACTACTATTACTACTACTACTACTACTACTACTACAATAACTACCACAACAACAACTATTGCGGCAACTACTGCTACTACTACCACCACCACCAGCGCTACCACTACCAATAATAATAATAATGACAATAATAATAATAATAATAATAATAATAATAATAATAATAATAATGGCCATTATTGTTTTCATCAACATCATCAAGTAGTAACCCATAGTCTGAAGCCAGATGTCAGTATTCCATAATCTCTATTATATACAGTATTATCATATTAAACATTTGTATTAGTTATATATAAGATTGTCGGAGAGAAGATAATTTTCAGTATCTAATCAGCTTCGATATGCCTCAGGGACATATTTCTCAACTATAGTAATCATGTAAGATCTTTATAATTGGCTTGACGGCTACTTTAGAAAGCTTTCCCGAAAAACATCCTTCGACATATCTCTAGGCCGTGAAGAGGTTCTGAAGCAGGTGGGCTAGTCATATACGAATATATATATATATATATATATATATATATATAAATATATATATATATATATATATATATATAGTCTTATAATTTATATATTTCTAAAACAGTAGAATGCTCTCGGGTCATCATTCACACAAGATAATCATTATTTTATTACAACCATAAAATATAGATTAGAGAAGGTTGTTATGAAGTTCAATCGTCTAGATAAGACCGTTAGATATTACTCATGAAGGATGGTCTTAATGGGGAAATGGTGAGAATCTTTGTGGTAGTGGTAGTCGTAATGGTTGAAGTAGTGATGGTACTGGTTAAGATGGTGAATGTTGTTGTGGTGGTAGTGGTTGTATTAGTTGTGGTGGAGGTTATGGTCAAGTAGTGGTCATGGTGGCGATTACGGAAGTGGTTTTGGTGGCTGTGGTCGTTGTGGCTGTTGTTGTTATGATGGTGCAGGTGGTGGTAGCTATGGTATAGGCAGTGACGCTGGTGGGAAATGTTATTATCAGTGTTACGGTATTTCCTGGTGATTATAATCATAGTAACGGTAATGGTGGTGCTGGTAGTAACAGTAATGGTGGTGCTGGTAGTAACGGTAATGGTGGTGCTGGTAGTAACGGTAATGGTGGTGCTGGTAGTAACGGTAATAGTGGTGCTGGTAGTAACGATAATGATGGTGCTGAAGGCAGCAGCCTTAAAGGTGATACTGAAAGTAGCGGTAATGACACCTGTGATGAGGATGATGATGATAGCGGTGTCAGATGCACTCCGGTGGCTGCTGACGGTGTAGAAGTAGTAATGATGTGGACGATGAAGATGACGATACAGCTAATGGCGTGGCACGATGATTTACGTTGACGACGTCGACCACAACGTCGACGACGACGACGGCAGCGTCCGACGGCTGCTTGCCTCATCATCCTGGAGCTAGAGGCAAAATGATCCTTCTCTCGCCGATCCATGCATTATGCACATTTCCGTTGAAACTGCCTCATTATATCGAAGAAGCCATCTGTCAGGCCATAAATATGAGAGAACTGGCCACGACCACCAGATGGTGTTTTGTTCACTCGCGAAATAATTTGTCGTCAGGTGTCAGTGTCGAAAGAAAATAATCCTCGATCATTAAATAAAACTGCGGCCAATGGGTTTTGCTGAAATGTTAGTCATCTCACAGTAAGTTATCCATAAAAACCTCAGACTGCTTGATTTTAAAGGGAGAAAGGTTGAATTAATTATTGATTCGAAATGGCCAATATACAATTATGATGGTGGTGGTGATAGTGAAGATGGTGATGGTGATGATGATGATAAAGTTGATGGTGATCAAGACGATGATCTTGATGATGATGGGGTACCTTTAATTAGTCCAGTGACTGTGGACATTAAGTCTCATAAATCCAAACCTCTGCCCATTTCTCTCTATTTGAACTTCTCCTCACCACCATTATCATTATTATTGTCATCATCATCATTATCATTATCATCGTCATAATTTTCTTAATTTATATTATCAATAGTTTAAAAAGTAAAACATATTTCATATATTTCATACTTTCTATTTTTCTTACTTTCTGCTCACTATACTTTCTAATTAATGTACTTTATAATGATCCTATTTCCAGGATACCAGCACAGTGTCAGCTTTACTTATATATATATATATATATATATATATATATATATATATATATATATATATATATATATATATATAATTTCACTAGATCCATCATCATTTCCTAAATATCAATCTGTGCTGATGAAACATCCCATTCTTCACACAGTCGCCCAATCAGTTGTCGATGTCCTTCCTTGGCCTTTGCCATGACAGAAATCCTGGAACAATATCCAGGGACACAACGAGCCCACAGGAAACAGGACAGTATCCAGATATTGATGTATCACCTTATATACGGCCCACCTTGATTAATGTATATCGCTGTTGATTGATGTTCCTGCGAGGAATTGTCTTTTATTCCGTTTTCAGAATGGTGTCGGGTTACAGAACCAATGATGACCAATTTGAAACAAAATGATAGGCCTCTGTGCTTTAAGCCATAGCTCCTTTGATACTGGATCGGTATGTGACGTCTGGTCGAGAAATTCACAAGGAATCTTCGTGAATGAAAGTTGAAAGAAAGAATGGAAGACATTGAATCAGGGTCATATTTAACCAATGAATATTATTTATGGCTCACATGATAGAGCTCTAGAAGGAATACATTAATCATCATATATATATATATATATATATATATATATATATATATATATATATATATATATCTCATATATATATATATATATATATATATATATATATATATATATATATATATATATATTTTATATATATATATATATTATATATATATATATATATATATATATATATATATATATATATATATATATATATATATATATGAGATGATTAATGTATTCGTTTATTGAGTGAGTGAATGGATTGTTTAGTATCCGTGCTGATCATGTCTAGGACGTACGACCGCCGGGGGAGGGGGAAAGGCTTCCCAGAGAATCACCTCCCAAACACCAGAAATGGAACTGATTTTTGCACTGGAGCACTATAAACACTGCGCCACTATAAGATTCAAATGTGTCAGTTAGTCAGTGAGTGCGTGAGCGAATAAATATTTTGTTTATCGTCGTCGCTAGTCGTGCCTGGGGTAGCCTCATTTAATCGAGGGGGTTTTCTCCAGGGAATAAGAAGAACAGCTCGAAGTTTTGTATTGAAAGATGAAACATTCAGCAGAAAGTAGTGACACTCGGGTTCGAAGTAGACGGCGAAATGCACTAACACAACAGCATCACGGAAGGGTCTCGTTCAGAAGCCGAAAAGTGACTGGATATAAAGAGGCACAACTACATCTAGAGTATGAACGATTTAAATCTTTCATGACGTTGATGTACTCCTAATTAATGCCACATCCGTAGACGATACTCGGTGCAAAGCATGCCCCGATCGGTGGCACAGCGTTTGCGCAAGAACGTAATACAACCAAGGCGGTCAGCCCGCGGCCTGCCCGCGGCTAGCGGATAATTTCCTTTTCTTTTCGCGAATCAACTTCATCTTTTCCTGTCAGACGGCGGAACCGGAAGGCCTCCTCTCAGACGCAGTCGTTGACCTGCGCACAAAGAAATAGTACTTCGGCGGTTAGACAGATAGCTCTATTCGTGATGGATTCCTGCCGGGGCCGTCCTCTCCGACTGGGTTTTGCTATCCGGCTCCAGGCCAGAATATCAGCTAGCCGTGACCGGACACATGGTCCGTGAGCGCCACCTGGTGGCCACGACGATGATCAACGGTTGTCCGACCGACTATAATCCGGGCCTCCAGTGCGAGCCGCTGAAATCGTCGACGAACGGACAATAATTATGTCGTTTCCGCTTTACGAGAAACTCTCGGATCTCAGTTACAGCGGCGAGAGCGGATTCCTCTTCAACGTCACCGACCATGATCCCGACGCCTCCAGGTACCGCGCATTCAACGACACAATGGATTATCTGGATTTCATATCTCCAGAGGATTCGCCCCAGAGCGCCGATCCCGATTCGGACGGTGTCGTCGGCGATGACTACCTGGATCAACGGGAACTGAGCGAGACGTTGAAGGAGTTCCGGAATAACCTGCTGTCGTACACGGATACGAAGACGATCGTGTTGATCTGTCTGTACGTACCCACCTTTATGACGGCCCTTATCGGCAACATCCTGGTACTTCTTGTCGTCTTACCAAACAGACACATGAGGAATGTGACAAACTGCTTCATAGTCAACTTGGCTGTAGCTGACTTACTCGGTGAGTATAGAAAATATGTTTTTAATTGTTGCGCTCTACCTTAAAATAAATATGAGCTGATGTGATGTTAGGTAGCTTATGACAACAACGGTATCATCACCAACATCAACAACAATAACAGTAAGGACACTAACAACAACAGCAGCAACAACAACAACATCAATAACAACAACAATAATAGCTCGTATGTCAGATGTGAAAGCAGCTGGGAAATCGTAGATGATTTATAATTCTTTATATGGGGGAATGTGTCCTAACTAAATAAATATTATTGTTACGGGATCGTTCGGGGGTAGTGGGGTGGTGATGCGATTTCCACTGAACATAAATTTAAAATGTACATTTATTCTATATCAATGTAAAGTCTTTAGATCACATCTCATAATCCCTGTTGTTGTTGTTGTTAAATGGGAATTCCGTGTCCAGATGATTTACTCCCAATCATTATGTAGAAATAAAACGCAACAACAATAGGATCATACCCGTAAGAGAAAACCTCGCCAGTTACATTACTGGACGAACGATTGTCCTAACATGAGACATGGAGTACCAACATCCCGTATACTGACAGCCATCAGTACAGGAAGAGTTCAGGAGAGTTCGACGTCCTTACCGTCTCGGCTAAACAAGCGGATCACGATGTACTTAAGACAGAGACGAAACGGTAATATAATCTATCATCCTAGACATGCGTCTGTCTTTTAACTATAAGAAGTGGCCCCAATGTCGGATGAAAAACGATTAAAAATCCAGACAAGACAGCCACGATTCACCAACCGATTCACCAATCTTGAAATCATACCAAACCTATAGTAATTATCGAATATACTAGAAATAGCTGATAATTACCAAACAATAGCCGTCTAAACGACTGAAGCCTGTTGATGAGGAATGTCACGTGAATGTTGCTATTCTGTGTCTGTTGATGATGATGATCATGATGATGCGATCGGTTTATAAGGTTTGGATTATCTTAAGCTGTACGTACCCCGGTCGGTGATACACATAGTTAAACGTGTTTAAGGCCCAGTATCAACAAAGGTTGGCTAAGTCGAAGAACGTTATACGAACAACATTGTTAACGTTGAGGTTAAAAAGGGTTAGGCTCCGTCCGGGAACTAATACTTAATTGGTAATTAGCTTTGGTATCGACGTACACATTGATGGAAGTTTTGCTCTCTCTCTCTCTCACGTGTGTATGTGTGAGTGTATTGCTATATGCGTGTGTTTTAGTGGTGTGCGTGTGGGGGGGGATTTGTGGGTGGATGTGTGTGTGTGTGGGGGGGGATGCGTGGGCGGATGTGTGTGTATGTGACGGTGCGTGGATGTTTCCCTTATCCATTCCACTTCGAGTTAATATCCCGACTTGTTGCCTTTTTATATTATATTGTCTTTAAAACAAATGCTACTTAACTTCATATTCTCGTTAGAAAAAGGTGTCTCCCACCTCATGTGGAAATATTAAAGCGAATAACATGAGACAAAAGATTAAATTATCATTTTTTCTGACTATTCCCGCAGGTTGTAAAACACGACAAAACTGTTCAGAGTAATGTCATACCGGAAGCTTTAGGATCCAAGAGAATTGTACATCAAAACATTATACATCTTTGTCAGATAGTCGTGTAAAGAAAACAAATTAGACATTCTACAATATGAAATAATGTCTAATTTCTATCATGCATGCAAACAAATATAGGATACACGTGCATAACATGATAAATATGTTAAGTTCATGTCAGTGATGAGCGTGATTCGTCTAAACAAAACAAAACACAATAACAATATATTATGGTAATTTAAGATGCCAAATCGTAATTCTAGCAGGGTTATCGTTCAAACACAAAATTATTGAATATACTATTCTAATATGCATTTTTTATGTGCCATCTTTATGTGCAGTTTCAATTAATTAGCAACTTTTAACTTCAACTGAAGCTATTTTCATTATAAAGATTGAGCCATTCTGATCACGGAATATATCTATCCAACATTCATTATTATATTAAATCATAGACATTTTAAAAACGTTCACCAAAGACTCTTTTCAATCGTGGGAGGTTTGCCAAACACCAACAGGTCTTAATAGATGGCTAGACGATAAATGATATACTCCATCTAAAAGGAAGATATTAGACCAGTCCTTTCTAATAGGATATTTAAATTGTTGGATATCGTCAGCCCTTTATTCCTTATCCAGATCAGAAACATAACTATTAAGTGATGTCAAAAACGATATCGAAAACTACTATAAAGCGTTTGTTGATGGCGTAAAGCGTTTGACAGATTGAGCTCATTTCTTATTTGTCGTTCTTCCTGCGGCTTATATTTTTTGGTGAATCTCTATTTGGATTGAAGATAATGCCATATGTTTTCTACTCTTGTATATATATATATATATATATATATATATATATATATATATATATATATTAACTAAAGCAGGCTGACGTTATACCTGTCAACAACAACAACAAGCAGAACCATATTTTGCAAGGTCCATACAAGCTAATATACTTTGGTAGTACAAATCAATTAGCTGGATTCCCTATTGATTTGCTTTAGTAAAGCCTATTAGATATTATCTCTAAGTGCGAGATATATGACGGATGATCCCGGCTTTGATTGGTTATCATTTGATTACACGGTACGTTATTCAGTATTTGACGTCATGACGTAGATGTAAGGCTTCTCGACGACATATCCCGGTTATTCACCTTTTGTTGTAGCGCATCTTCTCCGGATTCCAGCCTTCACCTTTCATTAGTAATGACGCACATAGCTTGATAGCACCTTTCCAGCGATGGCCGACCCAAAACCCGGATGTGCTAAACCACAAACAAAATTGGCCTGGATAGGAGACAGGCCTGGAGTGGATGTTAATTTTTTTCAGAATAGGATCTGAATACCCGGAATATTTTGGAACATTTCTCAAGGCGCTGGATTGTTATGTACACTACAAAATTTAATTTTCTTTATATTTTGAGGTTGACTTAAAAAGTCAGTTTTTTTAGTCAGCACTAAATACCTAAACTTCTTAAGGGAGTCAGTGAAAATGTCGTTAAACTTTGTACTTTATGAACTGACACAATTTTGAAGGAAGTAAGCTGTTTTTCACCGTCAAGTGTTTGTCCATAAAGCCGAGTATTCATTTATTTTTATTCACCACGAACACACAAACAGTTAGTTAGTAGGAATTCAGCGGATTCGAAATGAGTACTTTTCTGTTTTCAGTTCAATACACTATCACGTAATTACCATGCCTCATAGTAACATTATACTTGATAGTTAGGCCAGATCTCGGTTTGCGCCGATAAAAGTTTTACTCTAGCTTACATTTCTACCAGGAGATTATTGCAGGTTCATGTCGGTTCTTTGACGGCTTTGTATTTATTTTGGTCAGAAAAGGTGTACTCGGCATCAGTGATCATGAAACGGTGATAATGCACGAACGCGTAAACACTTATTTCCAGGGTAATCACCGCGTAACACACACCACCACTTACGGCGAAGCTGTACGAAATCATAGAGTCGGAATACATTGAGAGTGGTCATAGCCATATTGTTTTACGTCCTCAATCCAGTGAAAACGTGACGCTAATTACCGTGATCATGTAACCACGATGTAATAAGTCTAGAAATCAGGTTTTGAATTAGTGATGCTGTCAGACTCAAACGGTAATCGAACTCACGACCCTTGACATAAGGTTCACGCAATTACCCGCTATATCGAACAATACAATATTGCCCACAGTGATATGATCCTATACCGGCTGTGATCAATATTAGCTTTTAAGTGCCAGGTTTCACTCACTCGCTCGCTCGCTCGCTCGCTCGTTCGCTCACTCACTCACTCACTCACTCACTCACTCACTCACTCACTCACTCACTCACTCACTCACTCACTCACTCACTCACTCACTCACGTAAACAAGCCGCAATCATCATTCCCGGCCAATGGTCTCCATCTATGTGCAGATTGAAGCAATCTGGATCTCCTTCATCGTCCTACTGGTGTTGGGTCACGAGCTGTTCTTCTTCCGGATCTTGGTATAGGGCAAAATTAGTCTTGTGTAATAGGTATCAGTCGAGAAGCTGCCTTCTTGCGACGACCTGGATACGCGTAGACTCATGTGATATGTCCTTAACTACCTCATCGAGGGCCATTAAGTGGACCCGTTGTCGGTGTCGTAAGCTAGCTTGTTGACCTTCTCGCTACACGACATGGTGGGTCAGTTGGAGCAGGAACGAGGGCTGGTTGTACATCGTAAACTGACCACAAGGAGGACAACTCCGTTTATCACTCACTCACACACACTACTGCCACCTGACGGGACTCCATTACCATACTGATGTGCTACTTTTAGTTAGAGACAGCTAGGCCATTGCGATTTGTTTACTAGGGGGCATTAAAATGGCAACGAAAATGCGTCGTGTTTTTCTTTGCCTGGATGGAATGTGGAGGTGAAATTTGACGGTGAGCCATTTGCTGCTGAGGAGGCAAGAGGTCGCCAACATCCGGGTGTCTTCGTCATTTTCTTAGGTGATGACTTTCACCAGCCACCGGTTTTTAGCATGGTAACTTATCAAACATCCCATTGTTGTAAGATAATGCTCTCATAGGTAATTGGAACCCGCTAAAGGAGAGAAAAATACAAATGAGGAAACACGAGAAGGTGCAAATAAATAAACAAATTAACTGACAAGGAACCAGCCAACACACACACACACACACATACACACACACACACACACACACACACACACAGACAGACAGACAGACAGACAGACACAAAGAGCCATTCACCATTCGTCTTCTGGAATCAAGGCAAGTCTCTATTTCCTCTTTGATCTCGCCAACTTGTCAACTTACCAAAACCCGAATGCCGTTCGTCTGCTTACACCGAGCTACGGATTTTATTGTAGTCCTTAGATCCGACAGCCCTTTTATCCGATCACTTTCCCCAGCGTACACAATTACGATTATCGGATAGCATCCGAAACACAACGAGAGTTCACCCAGTTCACTTGGTGAATATGTTCTCTTCCGAATTCAGACGAAATGTTTCAAAGACACACTCCACTGTCTGCTGCCCAAATCGATCGAGGTTTTAATCGATTTCTGATCATTGCCCGGTCAACTTCACGCCATCTTGCAATCGCTTTTCGGATCCGGAACCCGGCAGGTAGTGGTTGGCGGCTAATATTGAAAATCGGGTCGGCAGACGGTATTATTCGCCCGCGCTATCGTGATTTATGGGGACTTTTATCAAAGCAGACAGCCACGCCTTTACGGAAACAAAAGTCGAAGTTGTTTCTTTTTCCTCTCAGCTGTTTTGCGTTTCCCAGTTGGCGTTTTACATTATGATATACGGATTTTACGTTCCTCCGACAACGCCATCTTGTGTAATGTGCTTAACTGGGTTTATTATTTCCCTCTTCATATTTCCCCTCCGACATCTTGTCAGCTGCCGACTGTCAGCTTGTAAATAAAGCCATTTGATTTAGCAATAGTCTAGCTATCCCATAAGTGTGTCAATGCCTTACTGTGTATGGCCTTTTTCGTATAGAATGTCGATATTTCTAACTTGGCTAATACCGGCTTTTCATAACCAATGCTATCTTGTGTTTGTTGAAAATTAAATCTCCATCTGTCTATCTAAGCGTAGTATATTGTGTGCTACGAATGTCTGGAATTCTTTGAACAGGCCCTCCTGGTAGTAAGTCAGTAGAAGCCGTGATACGTAGATATCTAGAATTGCCTCAGGAACTTTGAGAATCTCTCTCTCTCTCTATCTACCACACACACACACACACACACACACAAACACAGATACACACACACACAGACACACACATACACACACACAAACAAACACAGAGACACACAAACACACACAGACACACATACACACACACAAACACGGGGGGGGGCACTGTATGTGTGAGACAGAGACTGTGACTGTTCGTGTGTGAAAGTGTGTGAAAATGTTGTGTGTGAGAGGGACAGAACACTGTGTATGTGTGTGGTTGTGTGTGTGTGTGAAAGATACAATTTTGTGTATATATATATGTGTGTGTGTGTGACCTTTCTATTTTCAAGAAATTATAAAACGATCTCCGCTATCAGTGTACAAGAAATGATCATATCTGAGTGTTCATATCTAATCTGACTCTTACGTCATATTAAAACGATATGTCACTCGCTCTAGATCCCTCTAGCCTCATAACGTGACTAACACAACGTAAAAATAATGGCGCCAAGCAATATATATATATATATATATATATATATATAACATCAATGCGGCCAACTTGTACTTCGGGCGAATAACGTGGTTTTTCATTGTCTCACATATTATTTCCCAGATTTTAAAATAGTTCGAATAATCGGACTAAGAGAGAGAGAGAGAGAGAGAGCAAATATTTACCGTGTGTAATAAATCCTTTAGAAGTCAGTATCTATTTAACATACGTTCTACTCTATAGATGATAATTATATAAGAAATATGTGCATTTAGAATAAGAACCAAATCTGAGTAAGATTGTGTGTGTATGTGTTTGTTTGTGTATGTGTGTGTGTGTATGTGTGTATATATGTGTATGCGTTTTATTTAATTGTTTTAAAGAGAGTTATCCAGACCACGTGTATCATACTGGATTACTCGTTTCCGATTTGGGATATTTTTGTTATGCTCAAACCGCCCCGTAGGCTAACTGTAGTCTGAATAGAAATGTGCAGCTGCTTGATGGAGAGATATGGAATATAAGGGAGAAACTGGGAGAGAGCTACAGATGGGGAAAAGGGGGGAGAGAGAGATATCTAGGATAGAGGTTTAAGAGGGTGAAACTGATAAATAGACAGAGTTAGAGATAGATAAACTGATGCGCTACGCAATAGTAAAAAGTAATTAGGCATATATATATATATATATATATATATATATATATATATATATATATATATATAGTTTAATATTATAGTGTTTCAGTTCTGTCATTGTTTCTCGTCTTGGGATTTTTGTTGTTGTTCTTACTGCTGCAGGTGCAGTTGCTGTTGCTGCTGTTGCTGTTGTTGCTGTAGCAATCCGAGTAGACGTCCTCCTCTCTCTTAACAAATATCCACCAGTTACCGCTAATGGCATCCTCCGTCGAGTTAATTTCAGTAGTGACCCCTGCACTTTAGCGTTTGTGTCTTCTACCGAATGGCTCCTTCTTAATGCGTTCAGGCCAAATCCAGACGCTCCCTCGTGTGCTACACATATTGGCACAACCGTCGACAGGCTCTCCACCACTCACCCCCCCACCCCCGGAACAGACTTAATATACGATATAATGTATAATTGCATTCCATCTTGATGGATCGCGATATCTCTGCTGGGCCAACGGCTCGTTGACATTCTCGTGGTTCGCGTCCCGTTGCTCGATAAACGGCACAGACACCCGCCTACGTTAGAATAATCCTACGTTAATGGTCGAACTTGACAAATGTCGACTTGTGGTCGAGATACGTGAGTGAACTGCGAACAATACGTTGAGGACAAACATCTCGGCTGAGAGTTACCTGCACGCTAAGTGCCGTCGTCGTCGTCGTGGTTTGACTGATGAGCCGACGAACGAGAAGGACGTGCCTACTAAAAATAAAGGCCATCATTTTCACACCGAAGTTACTTAGGAAACCAGCCGACAATCGTGTGACATCGCTGAGGTATTGCGTATTATTGGGAAGTGTTCTACGGCGCATGGCTTAGCTTGGCCCTGATGGTTTGACCTTTCAATGATCCTATAGGACATCTCGGCCGCTTTGACTCAGCCATTCTCCGCACGTTGCGATGCGTTGTAATTATTGTGACGGCACGTTTTAGGCAAACACCCATACGTGACAAATTAAGAAAGCTACTTTCCTTGCTCTCGAGCAGTTCTCCAACACGAGCCCACTCTAAATGGATGTCCTCATTAAATATAACGTCGCGCTTCTTGGGCTACAGGTGCTCCGCGTCCAATTGAAAATTTCCATCTGATCGAAGATGAGTCTCCTTTCTTCAAACGAATAAGGTGCCACGTCGTCTCGAACTACGACATACAACAATGGTATGATGGCATCAAGATAGCTTCAGTGATTGGTTGTGTCTTATTTTTCGAGGCCAATGATCTAATTCGTATACTTCTACTCGATTTATGCCCACCTTATTATACAATAGAATGCCGCTTCCTGGTTCGGCTGCCCCATTTGTCTGCATAACTGCGCGCTATTTGGCTTCTTCTGGCGTTGGCCAAAGGGAGGCCGACCACTGACCCGGAAGAACATGAATTAGCTGTCATTAATGACACGGTGCAAATATATGGATACCTCGCATGGCAACAAAGTCTGGCCATCTTCCCGTTCCCTATCAGATCTGGAGCTGATATATAGTCCCGGTCCCTGGAGACACCAAGGACGAGGTATTTACTGATCCGTGGTCAGCGCTAATCCGTTCAAGCCACGACGTCGTACATGCAGTACCTGACTGCTGTAAGGGACACTCGCTGTGGGAAGTGTTCAATTCGTTCCTGGTCGATTTAATGCGGACTCCTCGCTGTCGACTAAAACACAATGTCGTTGATTATAGCCTCGATAATGGGCGATGACTAACAGCATACCTTCAGTGTAGTCGGATGTAAAAAAAGAGCTACAAGACGTTCCAAAATGTAGTCCATTAGAAAACTGTTAGTCGCCTCTCGTAATGGCTATTATTCCCCGGTAATGCGAAGGATGACTTAGCACATCGTTCGATATGCAAGACGAGCATACCGTCATATAAAGTCGCGTCCTTCGTTTCGGGATATAACGACCTCGTTGAGTGATTTGTTTGTTAAGAGGAGAGAGCCTTTATGTTCTGTCGGCCAGCTATTTCAATGACAAGATGTACTCTCGTTCAAGACCTCGGTCGCGCACGTCGACGGGAAAGTACTTGTCAGTTTATGGTATCGCCCCTCGACAGCAGGACATACAACGGGTGGAAGACGTGACCACAAAGGATCATGATGACTGGCTGGCTGTCATACTGGCTAGCTGGCTGTTAGAATGGCTGGCCGTTAGATTGGCTGGCTGTTAGACTGGATGGCTGGCTTTTAGACTGGCTGGCTGTTAGACTAACTGGCTGTTAGATTGACTGGCTGGCTGTAATAGATATTGTGTAGTATATGTGATCTTATGTAGTATATGTGATCTTATGTAGTATATGTGATATTATAGAGTATATGTGATACTATGCAGTATATGTGATATTATGCAGTATATGTGATCTTATGTAGTATACGTGATCTTATGTAGTATATGTGATCTGTCGGTATATATATATATATATTTTTAATCTTTCATGTATCTGTTTTGGTTCCTTCTTTGCCTATCATACGAACTATGGTAACATGAATCAGAGATCGTTACATCAGTCGTACGGGCTGATTTGAATTAAAAGGCTGATATCGTTTTTAATTTTGCTTTCTCCCATAAACAACGCTACAACCTTGTTTTAGGCAAGCCGAAGATTTTCTCTGTATAAACAGATGATGTATTTCGGGTTGCACCTCGGTGTACTCCCATTATATAATATAATGCATTTCTTTTGAGTCAGAGAAATGCTTCGAAAGTCAGTCTTACATTAAATACAAGAGTTCCATGTACTTTGTCTTGATCCATTGTACTGAGAATGTTGCCACCCACTTACGAAGCGAATGTGTCGGTTAATGATCCAGAAACTGACAACAGTGTTGATGAGTACCAGCAAAACTTCCGTATTTCGGTAAGACTGTTCAGATGTTTACATACCTTACTTTAACAAGGCAGAGATGCAAAAGAAACCACAAACATGTACACGGGATCGTGGTAAGTCGACGGCGTGGATAAACACCAAAATCAACAACACCCCCCGAAGCGGTGGTGTTTCCGTTACAAAAGTTGTTATGCATCGCAATAACCGATGACACACACACACACACACACACACACACACACACACAGAGAGAGAGAGAGAGAGAGAGAGAGAGAAGGGATTTTGATTGGGGTCGCGAATACTCGCAGTAAACCATCTAAATTGGTGATATATGGAGTGCACATTTCCCGGAGATTCATAAACTGGATCCAAAAGGGACATTTCGGATGACGAACAACGCAAAATATGTCGATAAATAAATCAAACGAAAATCGTGTTACGTCTTCGATTATGATGTTGGCTGTTTCAGGAGGCAGCATTTGGCTTATTGGAAATGGTTTCTATCGAACCCCGACAAAACGCCATCGTCTACAGTAGAGCACAGAAAGGTTATAACCAATGTCACACCCGGTAGATAGTCTCTCCACCTGCTCTAAGTGTCTAAAAGCAGTAAATATAGCATCAGGTAGAACGAGAAGGTCATAAAGTTTCCATTTTTAGCTCGGTTCCGTGTCGAAGTGCGTTTACTACAACACTGTTGGTGTGAGTAACTATTTATAAGCGACTCGCCCGATATGATGTTTGGTCCGTCTAGGTTCGGCCACCGAGTTGGCATTTTTTTGTTGTTCTTCTAGACTTAACGTAACTGGACCAAACGGTTAAGTAACAATAGCTAATTAAGGCAATTCTCGGAAAACATATTTTTGTCCTTGACAAAGCCCTGTTCGCGACAACCTACTATGAGGTAACGTTACTGAAGGGACACAAGAGGTTTTAAAAAGGCTTTTTGTTTGCTCTTCGCGAGAGGCGAAAACCTTTTTAGGAGTGGGTTGGGAGGTGTTAGTTAGCAAATTGCTGCGCTAATGTGATGCGATCTGAAAGAAGCAGATGAAAGCTAACCGAATATTGGATATAAATAGGTTTTTAACCCATCTGCGAGCCTTTGAACAAAATACATTAAATTTGGGGTATTTTTTGCTTTCTTACTGATGGGATATTTAGTTCTATGAACAGCTTATGCTTCGCCCAAATAATGATCTTATTTTAAAATTCCGACTGGATAACAGCGGCAGGTAGCTGGTCTTTTAGACGACAGTTATTCGATTGCTGTCGCATTTCAGGAAGTGTCATTAAATGATTTCGTTTATTTCTCAGAAGAACAAAGTATCATCTCCTTTCTGCGCCACATACGCAGATTATACTAGGATTTGAAACCGGACCTGCCTGTTTGCAGCACAGTGCGTAATCAACTACGCTATTACAACGCCCAGGTATGCATGATCAATGGTTTCGTCCTGAAAAGAAAACGGATTTAAACATATTAATCCGTTAATGAATCGTGAATCAACAACAACTGAAAGCATGTGTTGAACACTAATTCGAATGGGTGATGTTTCGAAAGTGGCATTCTTATTTTGCTTTTTTTCTGAATCCAATTTACAGATAGTCTTACCATCCGATATGTTTTGTTCCGTGGCCATGTTTAAGTCATACCATTATAGCTCCGTCGGTCGTTAGCACACCTTGATAGTCATCATCTTCTGACGAATCGACGTAGTAAGATGGTTCAGTGCCGATCTCTGACACGCCATCCTTTGTTGACCAGCTAACTGCCTGTCATGCACTGCTTTGCCCTCCCTGCCCTGCCCTGCCCTGCCTCTCGCCCCGGCCTGGGCTACCACCTCATGCGCACACTACCCATAAAGACACCAGTGCGGCTTCTCTCCGTTAGCTGGCACTGTAGGCCATTCGTGTTGTCCGATATAGTAACAGCCGTCTGCCATTCAGCATTCGACTGGCTCCGCTAGGGGGCGTACGGCCTGATCCGCAGATCATAACTCACGCCACCTGTCGTTTAGCCGCGAATGGACGCCGTGAGTTATTCGATTTCCCATTATGGCCGTTGGCAGGTTACTGTCCATAGCTTCTGTAATCTCGGCTGCTGCTGCCATCTAGCGCTCGCCCTGGCGCGCATCCATACACCGACACATTGGCCAACGCGTGTTCGGTTTATTCCGTCGACATAACAAAAGGTCTTCCATCAATGCTCCCTCAATGTCGGTAGATAATCCATACTGACGACGACATAAACACGGAGAAGATGATTTACATACCATTGGCCATCATCGTCAAATGGTCGTTATTGAGTGGCCGTGAGGCGTGGCCAATCGCTTCACTCCGGATCAGGCCGGGATTGACGAGGCTCTAGACGTCGGCCAACATCTTAGACGATGACCGGACTCCGTACGGCGTCACCGACAAAAAACAGTGGCCAGGAGGCGTCGTTCCGGATACGTCGACTTTCTGAACAGTCCGAGTTGACGCCGTCTCTGATGATCGACGCGAGCCATTAGGATGTCATTCCCGTTGCACGATGACCTTCCCGACATGAACTACGTCGAGCAATGGGACTTCCTGTTCAACGCCAGCGACGGCGCCTTCTATCTCGGATTCAACGAGACGATGGATATCCTGGATTTCATATCCGGAGAGGGCTCGCCGCCGCGCCGCAACGTCGCCAGGGGTTACGACACCGAACCGGGCGCCACCTACCTCGATCAGCAGGAACTGAACGACGTGCTGAAGGAGTTCCGGAATAATCTATTCTCGTACACGGATCCGAAGACGATCCTGCTGATCTGTCTCTACGTGCCGATCTTCATCAGCGCCCTGGTCGGTAATATCTCCGTCCTCATGGTGATACTCCTCAACAGACACATGAGGAACATCACCAATTGCTTCATAGTTAATCTAGCCATAGCTGATATGCTCGGTAAGTTGGTCGCTTTGTTTTTAGTCCCTCTATCTATCGATCGTTGCCGGTGGAACCACGGACGGGAGTAGACGGACATAATCTGTGTACGTCGATCAGTGACTAATACAATCCCAAAACGTTCTAAATCTACGGCGTGTTACCCGTGTGTTTTAGAACTGAGTACGTCTCGCTTCTGATAATGATCCCGTGAGCGACTTCTGCGCCTCAGAGTCTCAGTTGTTTAGACAACTCGTCTGTAAGCGTTTGCGAATTTTTGAAAGAACCCCATCCCATTTTAATAATACTTCTTTCCAGATAAATTCGCTTTTACGTTATGGAAATAATTTGGCCCGTGATAAATCCGCGATTAACTCAATTACTGTTTGGTCCGGAACAAACAGGTCATTCACATTGCGTAACCGAACGAGAATGTGCTGCAAGGAATTATATCGGAATTTTGGCTCCCTTACAGCATAAGTTATTTAAGATTAACGAGGTATATGTAAGCCGATAATTTGAGATGATTTTGCTGTGTTAGTTACCGACAGATGAAAACAAAATACCGTGATATATAGAAGTTCATATGTTTGTCTGTCTGTTAGTCTTTCTGTCAGTTTACCTGTGTAGGTATCGAGTTGACTAGCTAGTTTGCATACATACATACATATATACATACACAGATACGTACATATATACACACATACGTACACACATACATACATACATACATACATACATACATACATACATACATACATATAGATATACATATATTATAGACATATAGAAATACATACATACATTCATACAGACAGACAGACAGACAGACAGACAGACAGACAGACAGACAGACAGACAGACAGACAGACAGACAGACAGATTGTCTGCTTGTCAGCCGTTTTACAGCTGTAGACCAGCTGTGCTATCGACTGACTGCTAAGATATCAAGTAACAGTTGCCGAATCTAAACGATAACAGTTGTAACGAAATTACTAATTACATTAAGCTGATTACAAAATATGACTTCATAACGATACAAATGCTGTTAGCCGTAGACAGTTAACAAAAGGATGACACAAGATCCGAGAGTCCGTGATGGGGGTGTCTCCATGGTCTTACTAGTAACGTGGTTGGTCACAGATCTAAACCACCTGAGTTCAAATCTCTTCGCTTAATTGTCTGAAGAACGTTTCATCTTTCTCTTCGTTTTTAGAGGTCCCCGTATACAACACAAAGTGGCCGTAGCATCATCATCAATAGCCCGTGATATAAAACACTATTCCACAAAACCTCAATTTGCAGGCTTACTTATATTCACCAAAGCCATCGTTCGAAATCGGTTTAAATAATCAAATTACGGTTCGACGTTTTTTTTATATCCAAAGTGGATCTTCAGAGGTCACAGGTAGTTCAGGTGGCGTACTGGTTAGCGTGTTGCAGGACAATCCCGAAGATTGTAGGCTCTAATCCGACTCTTACCTATGTTTGTGGGATAATTTCTCGGACAGTCGCCACTCGCCAATATTTTCCGGGTGTGACCATAGCCGAGGCTAAACAAGTCAACTCAGATTTCAGATTACACTATTTACTCGTCTATAAGACGCACCACACACACACGCCCACGCACGCACGCACGCACACGCACGCACGCACGCACACGCACGCACGCACACGCACGCACGTACACACGCACGTACGCGCGCGCACACAGATATATATGGTCAATCGTGCTAACAGCTAGGCCATGGAGGCACAACCGCAGCTATAGAACATAGGACACCTGAGTAATTATAAACGACTATACGCCAATCTGCGACTATAACTATTAATACCATTTTGTCACATTGATGTTGCTAGTTTTATCTATTTCAAACGCCAGACACATATGCTACCTGAAATTAGCTCGATGTTTTTAATCTGTCTTCTGGTTGGGTGGGCATCGTGCTAAAGCACCAAGCATCGTTTCCTAGCGACGAGTCCGGTTGCCGATTTGACCGAAATGCTTCGCGTCTACTCGGTGATGGTGTTACACCGACGTAGCTTTTAAAAGATGGAACGTTCGATGTCTAAACCTTGATTCATATCCAGTCGTTGGCACTGCCCCTAGACCTTGATTCGTATCCAGTCGTTGGCACTGCCCCTAGACCTTGATTCGTATCCAGTCGTTGGCACTGCCCCTCGGCAAAACTCTGCACGTCGTGAAAGATTATGCGCGGATCGGGGGCGTGTTCTCTGTCTGAGCCAGTGCCCGTTTTATGTCTTTTATGTCACATATTATCTGAAAGGTGTTCAGCTGCTAGGCTTTAGTTTGGCTAAAGATGAATGATATCGGCATCTATCTTAATCACTTGACGGTGAACTTGACATTCATGGATCACTGAATGTTTTAGTTCAATATGTAGGCATCTCTCTCTCTCTCTCTCTCTCTCTCTCTCTCGTACACACGCACTCTTGCATGCTTACACGCACAGGCGGACAAACACAAGCACATACACCCCACTAAGTAAACACGCACGTACGCGCGCGCGCCACACACACACGCACATACATACACACGCGCGCGCGCGCACACACGCACGCACACACAAATAATGCAGGGTACTATAACACATTGACTTACTGCACTCTGTCAATGGCAGATCTACTGAACAATAGAGTGGACGAAGATATGCTGCAGTTCAGGATATTAATCTGCATGAACTGACCCCAATGGCTGATTCAGCCAATAGCAAACCTTCAGGAATGCTACACCGCTCATCCAAGTACCGTTATGGAGAATAAAATATTCATTGTTCTGGATTTATCTCTTTTTCAACTGACATATAAGACATAAATTAATAAAAACACTCATGGGTAGATAAAGTTCTCTTTGATCATTTTTAAACAAGTAATGTGTGTATGGGATTTACAGTATCATAGCAGTTAAAATGAGCATAAAACCTTCCAAAATCAAGAAGTAGAGGCAGAGAATATTTGTAGCCAGTAGCTAGAATAAGATGATGATTGACGTTTTACGGCCACCTTTGTGCACGTGGTAGGCTAAATGGGCCAAGCGACCTCCAAAGGTAATGAAGCGAAGTCAAAGATGAAACAACCTTCAGATATGCCCACGCCGGGATTCGAACACGGGTGGTAGTGATCTGTTGTCCAACACGTTACAGCTAGACCACGGAGGCGCCCTCAGTAGCTAGAATAAGTACAATTAGTACCAAAAATAAGTACACAAATGTTAGTTTTTGTATTAAAAGACAGGTCCGGGTACATTTGATAACCTCCACACAGCCAGTCAGTCATTTAGCATTTTGATACACTCTCCCCGAATTCCTAATTGTAGAATTGTATAACCCTTATATAACCCGAACCATGCCCTAATGTCCCCCACCCTATAAATAGTTTAGATCCCTAACATACTGACTATGTTTTTAAAGATCTCGGTAATGGTTTTAGACATGTAAACATGGAATATAATTCTTGATGACAAGGGCCAATACTAACTAATTATACATCTGATAATTGTGTTATCTCTTGTGATCAATTTTAACACGATGACAAATTATTTATTAAAAAAACAACAACCAATGACCTATATTTATTAAGGTTGCTGATGCATTACTCAATATGTATCATCGCTTGTTTATAGCCTAATATTAATTACTGTCATTAGTGTTATTGGTAACACGATCGATGACATTTAACGACATCTTAGAAAAAAAACCAGGTGTTCTCCGAAAACCGTTTTAGGTGTGAGGTGTCTGTTTTATCGAGTTGTCTTTAAAGGTAACAATAACCGCTCCCAGCAAGTTATATTTAAACAACACGAACAGTTTATTATAAAAAGAAACTTCTTTCATGGTTTGTTCTTTTATGGAGTTTTAAATGACAGAAATATACCCAGATTACTTTAGTAATTGGTTGATTGATCGGATGGAATAATTGATAAACTGACTCTTTAGTTTGGTTATTTGCTATTTCACTGAGTCAGGGAGTTAGTTAGTTAGTGAGTGAATGATTCGGGTGATCAGTCAGTGAGTTAGTCAGTCAGCCAGCCAGTCAGTCAGTTAGTCAGTTAGTCAGTTAGTTAGTTAGCGAGTAAGCGAATGAGTGAGCGAGTGAGTGAGTGAGCCAATAAGTTAGTGGAACATCTAATTAGAAATCCAGCTAACCAGACAGTCAATCAATCAATCATCCATTCATCCATCCATCCATCAATCCATCAATCCATCCATCTAGTCATTCAGTCATTCAGTCAGTCAGTCAGTCAGTCAGTCAGTCAGTCAGTCAGTCAGTCAGTCAGCCAGCCAGCCAGCCAGCCAGCCAGCCAGCCAGCCAGCCAGTCAGTCAGTCAGTCAGTCAGTCAGTCAGTCAGCCAGTTAATCAATAAGCTAGTTAACCGTGATACAATCTGTTTCTAGAAACCATTAACTTCTGATATCAGAGGTGATAACTAGAGTCTTCTCATACTGAACATCATTATCGCGAACAATAGTTAATACTATCTATTAATGCTAGGATAATACTAACATGATACTTTGCTATTATATATGTATCAAATGCAGTTCCTGTGTCAGGAAAGACAGGTAATATCGGCAAAAAACATATATAATAAATAAGATAATTGAGAAATTAGAGAACAAAACAATAAATATTGTGTTTGTCTATATTATTGTATGTTTGTGTATATGTTTGTTCATTGTTGTATGTTTGTGTATATACCTGTTTGTATATTTTTGTATATGTCTGTTTGTTGGTGGATCGATTGGTTGGTTGGTTAAGAAAATGGTTGATTTATTGGATTATATATTGATTTGTTTGTTTGTTGGTTGATTGACTGGTAGTTAGTTGGGGTCTGTAGTTGATTGATTAATTGATTGATTTGTTGATTGATTGGCTATATATTTCGTCGATTAGTTATTTGGTTGCTTGATTGATTGGAAAATCAAGCAGTTGATAAATAACTTACCTAGGTAACTAATTGGTCCGTTAGTTGTGGTCAATTAGATGGTCGTTAAACAGGTGATCGATATTTGACAAATCTTTCAAGACTTGAACATATTAGAATGTTTACCGATATCTTTAAAGGCCTTCTTTGAAAAATACAAAGTTCAATACTGTACCGTCTCTGTGTGTTCATGGTTTAGCGTGTAGGGTTTTCTTACTCGTGGTCCTGCTGTGAGGGAGGTACGGAGGTTCGAATCCAGGCCGTTACACTATAGTAGGAAGAGTTTTACATCCAACCGGGCAACTGGCAAGGTAACCCCCCCCCACCAAATCTCCATTCTATTGGAATTTAGGCCTCGAGGTGAAGCTGTAAATAACAGACCACATGCGTCTCCCCCATTTCATGTTGCCGGCCACGTGAAATAACTGCCATTCGGCCATTCTTGTTATTATTTTGAAAAAAGTAAAGGAAATCAACTAGGCGCTGTAAAAATCTAAACTCGAGGGTATTTCTGCGAATATATTGTATATGGCCTTGAATATTTGATTAACTTCAGAGCCACGGGGATAATATAATACATTTTATCAACTCGGAGCAGGACTCCGTGAAATGGGAAAAAACATCGCACGCTCTTCTGGTACCTGGAATGAATAAACTCCCAGTTCATTAGCCAATCAGCGAGCAGCTTTACCGCTAAGCAGAGCATGACGTTTCTACGTTCAGTACGTCACTGTTAATGTAAACAATGGGAGTAATAAATATGCAAACTAACGCTATGCTATAGCATGCTCTGTATTTTATAACTCCTACCTGATGAGGATTAAAACTGAGAACCCCTATATACACATACATACATACATACATACATCACACACACATATATATATATATATATATATATATATATATATATATATATATATATATATATACAGGCACATAGACAGACGCATACTTCTACAAAACAAAGTAGTAGCTAGATTATAGTATCTGTAGTAGTAGTAGTAGTAATAGTAGTGATTATGGTAGTGGTGATGGTTGTGATGGCTGAGGTGGTTGGAGCGATGACAGTAGCAGTCACAGCATGACTACAAATGACTGTAATAATGTCAGGATTCATAAGGTCGTGGATTTGTATTTGAGGAATAACACTTAGTCTATGAAGATGATCTCCTGTCATCAGTAATTAGGGGAACATAGATTTATCTGGATGGCAATCCTGCTGATGGCCTCATCCTCCATTATTGTATAGGATTGAGTGAGTGTCTGGTTTATCTGAAGACAAAAAAATGGCTGAGGGAAGACTGTCTATAGACCCCCCCCCAAAAAAAACAACAACACAGGTATCTTTGACCATAACCTGGAAGGTGTAGAGAGCAGTGTTCTAATTACTGCAATGTCTGAGGACTCTATGATGCTAAGAGCAGTAAATGACTGAATAAAGAAGAGAGTGAGTCGGTGAGTGTTAGTTTGCAAATTTGGTTACAGCTAGAATTTGATCCTATTACCTGATGATATCCAGTCTAATACATTATCAATTACAACACTAGTTTGTTAGGAACATAATCATTAGACTAACATTACCACAGAATCATACTATTTCTCTGTTCCGTGTAAATGCTTAAATACGTACTAAGACAACAACCACCGTCCCGCGATGACTTGCAAAGTGATCTTCGTCATTATTTAAAACCACCCGCGCTGTTGACGTCACGTGCACTACATACATGCCTAATGAAGCACTATATATTCTTTGATTCCGAATATCAGGCCGTCTTCCTTTAATTGCCTTTTATGGCAGTCTTATTTATGCATTAATTTGCCTTTTATCGGATGGCGGCGAGAGGGTGGGCGGGGTTGTGAGGGGGCGAATTTCCCGCGACGCCATTGTGACCGGAAACGAGCCACTGCCCTTGTTTACGGGACGTATTGATCCGAACCGTACCATCGACGCAGTAATAGTGTAAAGGGATCGATAAACAAGTCAATTGTGAGCCGCCTGATTTGTTGATTGTCCAAATCGGTCGCTGCACCTCGTCTCGATATCATCCTCACCGCGGTCGTGGCACTAAGTCAAGGTTCTAATTATTTTCATCGAAAAGAGCGTCATTGGATCGTGGAGACGATCTCGAAATCTTGATGGCAACACGATATGTCGTCCAAGTCCGAATTCGATCTCGCCGAAAACTGGGAATTTCAGCGGCCAACAGTCATATATATATATATATATATATATATATATATATATATATATATATATATATATATATATATATATATTGATTTTGGACACAGACAAGAACCGAGGCTGGTAGGAATCTTGCTTACTGTTTAGATGATTTCATCATTAAATATTGCGAACATTTAATAGTTTGAATTGAAGAAAGGACAAAGTTTGTACTTTTGGTGAGATTATGGACTTCTACAATCTGTTTTTTTAAATTATGACGTCATCTATCTAAATGGATTTTAATAAGATTCCTTTCTATCAACTAAAACTGTTGACTTCGTCAACTTTCCCACAGATGTTCATTCCCGAACTTAATACGGTACTTTAAAAAACGTAAGTACCTCTCTTAGCCAGAAGGCTGAGGAGCCCGGGGCAACCCAGCTAATCCGGACTCCATAACGGCGGTCCTCCACCTCTCACCTCCCACCCATATACAATAATATTAACGAGCTAGTACCCGTGGTCGTACCATACACGCTGCTTCCAAGGTACACCCAAACGACGAGACATACCTGTTAGTATACCAAACTACCGTAATAAACAGTATTCGGATTATTTTCTCACCCACATCTCGATGGCGCCATCTGACGGCGATGTAAGCAATGTAAACACAAATCGAGGAGAACAATAACATTCAGATTAAGCTCTTATTCTAATTGGTGTTGCTCGTTTTAGCCATTACTGTCCATTTCCGTGTACGCACGCACGCACACACGCACGCACGCACGCACGCATGCACGTACGCACGCACGCACCACGACGACGACGATGACAATACGACGAACTGATTAGAGAGACAAATTGATGCCGATCTCTGGAAATTCAAAGCCACCGCCGTGCCATGATGACCAAGGACGGGGAAGGTGTGTGAAAGTAATCAGACGGCGATGTTGCCAGACGTGACCCGAACTGGATCATCGGATGGCCTGGAAACCCACCAACAAACGGCACCATCAATTGCACTCTTGGCCAGTTTAGTCGGTCACTTCACAATCACCCGTACAACACTCGGATCCCAAGTACTTGGACCTTCAGATCGCGAGCTGTGACTGCGAATTGTCCTAGTCTTATCCCCCAAAAACAACAACAACGACAAAACCCCAGGCCAATGACTTCCTCGTTTGCGGTCGAAACTAGAATGCGAACATTACATGACAGCCGTCAGCTCATTTCAAACATACGGCGCCCAATAGAATAATTAACAATAAAACGTTGATTGGTCATTGTGTATTTACACGGCGACTTCTCGGGGATTTCGCGTTGTTTTATGACGTAATTAGCATCACAAAAAGAACATTAACGTCGGACAACGGCTAAAACACGACATGTACCGCACCAGAGAATGCATTATAAGCACTCATCCCCTCACCTGTGTGTGTATCATAAATCGTGTTAGGTTGTCCGGCCAGATGTCTTTTGGAGGTCAACGACATTACTCCGTTTAGCCGATGGTAACTATATATATATATATATATATATATATATATATATAATTTAACTTCGCCTTGGTTGTCTAGCGGTAGCGTGTTGGACCACAGATCTGGTCGTGGGCGTATCTGAAGGTTGTTTCATCTTTGGCTTCGCTTCATTACCTTTGGAGGTCGCTCGGCCCATTCAGCCTACCATTTGGACAAAAGTGGCCGTATCAATCATCAATCATCATCTTCTTCCCTCCATGCAAAAAAAAAAATTGATAGACCAACAAATAGAGTGACGAATGGACGCACCTGAACGTTCATTCCCCGCCACCCCTGTGATAGATCGGATTGAACAATAAGATGATAGAGTCAAGTGTCATATCAGAATTAGTTCTTATTTATGACCGAAGTGTCCCGTTCGTTATCTCCTGTCCAGTAACATCATCACCTCACATCAATTGTCTTCCTGTTCCGTGTCATTACCTTCAAATAACACAACCGTTCTTTAATCCGGTGGCATATTTTATCTGCCATACTTAGTACCACGATAACAAATCCGACAGCATCCGTTGTCGTGTCAAGTCGAAATGATGTATAGTCTTGGAAACCACCAGAAGAAGCGTCTTTGTTGATATGTTAATACAGCTCGTTAATGCGGGTAGACAGCCGTAACTGGATCAAGTCCAGGATTGTGTCATCCGGAATAAAACAATAATGTGGGCTCTATCCAACCAACAAAACATATCCACATCCCACTGATATGAAGTCTCTGATGGGTTGTTCAGAGATCCGGCCTTCCATCAGGATTCATAGTGTGTGCGTTTATTCCTTTTCATTAACTGGATCATTAAAGTTGTGACTTTTCATTTTCATTTCGAGATGATCTAGATCTAGTGACAGTGACTATTGTTAGGACAATGTAATTGATACGTCAGTAATTTAACTGTTTATGTTTTTTCTTTGTAAATAAAAAATGTATATTAAATCAATTTATAACCCTAATCCAGATTATATGAACACTTGATCAACTTATCAAGGTAACTTATTCATTTGGTTTTATTGTGATGTTATAATAATAATAATAATAATAATAATAATAATAATATATTAATAATTAAATTAAATTATTATTATTATTATTATTATTATTATTATTGAATATACTGCAGTAAAAGTTTTATACGTTTTCGGTTATACATGAAATAAGGTTAATTTATTTATAGCTTCATTGATATACGTTTATTGACCTGTAATGGATATGTAATTGATAATTTGTCAGTAATCTGTAAGAGTTATTGCTTTAAAAATTGCTTACACTCAACTGTTTCAATATTGTGTGCATTATTACCGCGTTTGATTTGTCTCACCTCATCTGTGGCATTAGCCTTGCCACTCAAAATAGGTTGATATCCACTTACACACGTCCTAGTGTAGGACATGTATACATGAGGAGCCACGCTGTCTATAGATCTGGATATAGAGCTAACCTCATATCTACATCCTTGGCTGGAGATCTGCGCCTTACACGAGGTTGATGAAATTTCGACCGAGGCTCATATCCTAATTTAACAGCCATAAACATCTGCCGTATCTGCAGACAAACAGACAGGTAGACAGACAGGTAGACAGACAGGTAGACAGACAGACAGACAGACAGACAGACAGACAGACAGACAGACAGACAGACAAAACACGTTGAGATATCGGACACAAAAATACGTTTCCCTGAAAAAGATTATGATGAATCGTCCCGAAATTGTATCCGCGATTCGTCGTTATTCTCTGTGCCAGCGCACACACACACACAACTTTATATAATTTAATACTTTACGTTTTTACTATCGATTTATAACAAAACAGTTGTTGTTATTATTATAGTATAGACGGAGAAGACGAACTTTATAATGTGTTACAGTAACTCGATACTGAGATTAATTACTTTACCATTATAGCCTCTAGTTATCATCAGATAGTCGATGTGTCGGCAATATTTATAACAGCCAAAACCACTACTGCCATCTCGCAAAAGCTTGATTATATATATATATATATATATATATATCCCCGTTCGCATACCAACAGGTAGGCCTAATATCTAACAGACATAAAGATAAAATGGATGTTATTTGCGAAAATATCGAATTCTTTATACGTCCTTCTCTCATGAAATTAGTTAATTGTATTATTCGTGTAGGAGAATATGTCTCTGAAGTCGGCGGGGTAGATTTATCAAATATCCATTTACCAGACATGAAAGGCTTGTCCTGTCTATGTTTTATTTATTCCATGACCAGTGGACCAGACAGTAAAACCATGTATAAGTATATACAGTATATGCATTGGTGTATAGACTTATGTATAGATACATATTTATACATGTGTAGGTTTATTTATTTATAAGTATATAGGTTTATTCATGTATAGGTTTACCATGCGTGGATTCAGTGGCTTGTGCTTGTGTCAACACACACACACACACACACACACACACACACACACACACACACACACACACAGAGACATACACACACACACACACACACACATACGACAGTGGTTGATCTTATTTACAAGGTATGAATATATTTCGAGCTTATTATCTGCCAGTACCCTGGCCACTGATAATAATCCTCCGACCCGACCTTCCCTTGGCCTCGACCTATACTATAAGGTCGACGTGACGGCAGCTCGCCAGCCTCTCTAGATCCACTCATTCTATGAGGACCTCCTCCAGTTAGTGGTCGGCACCGACCGACCGACCGACCCGATTCGAGGTCGTACAGCTAATGTCGACACGACCTGCCCTCGGGTCACGGGAGATAATTAAAGACAGAGGCCCCTACCAACTGACCGTTAACCTGACTGCGAACAACGATAACCCCACATTCGGGCACCGAAACCATTTAGCGCGTGGATATTATTATCATGTGTCACGGGGTGAATGACGAATGTCCATCTCGGACGAGACTTGCCGCGGGGGCCGTCGTCTTCGCGAAGGAGGCGTCTACCGCTTTATTGGCCAATGGCGAGGGAAGCGCGACCTTCATAAGTGAACAGGTCGGCGAGATATTATTGGCTCGGCTCCGTGTTAACACACGAGGGAATGCTGACCAGGCGGTGGTCGGTCGACGAGTCGGCGTCGACGCATTCCGCAGTCTGTCGCCGTAAATTACGAGCCGATACACCGAGCCGCTGGGTTTCGGTTGACGTACGCGAGCCACCGAGGTGAAGACGCGTAGTTCTATAGCTCGGCGTGGCCAAGGGTTAGATAGATGGCTAGGTGTCGGAGTTAGCTCCGTCTGTGTCGGCCGCGAACGATTGTAGCTGTTGCTGCGGTTGCCGCTATCGATGTTGTTGTTCGTCGCTACCGGGCAGCTTTGCCGATGCCCACCGGGATGGCAGCAGCAGTTGGGAGCACGGATTGAGTGATAATGGTGACTGAGGTACGACCTGGCCGTGTAGATGCCCACAGATTGCATCGCCATTCCCGTCACAGACCACACCGTGGTTCATCAGTGTGGCTAACTAATAAACCTGGACAACCGACCGACTGACACACTGACGCACGGACGGACACACGGACGGACGTTGTGTGGAAATGAGGCTTCTGCCCGCTTCCTGTTTGTTGGTCACGGATCAGGCAACGACCGGAGTCCGACTCCGGTTCTGGTTCCTGGTAAATACCGTCAATAACTCCATACCACTGATTGGCCATCATCGGCGAGAGTTATGTGCTGCTATTGGCTACGTTCATGTGCCAACTGGACGTTATGTCGCTGCCGTCACGTGACGTACTGACTTCCATCGGTAACGATTCCCACTTCGAGTTCCTCTTCAACCTCAGCGACGATCTGGGGGAAGCGTCGATGTTCTTCGGATTGAACGAGACGATCGACGTTCTCGACTTCAACTCGCCGGATGACCATCCCGGGATCGACTACGGCGACGACGACCCGGCAGCCAGCTCCAACTATCTGGATCAGCAGCAGCTGAACGGCATTCTGAGGGAATTCCGGAACAACCTGTTCTCGTACGCGGATACGAAAACGATCGTACTCATCTGTCTGTACGTGCCGATATTCGGCACCGCACTGGTCGGAAACATCCTCGTACTGATGGTCGTATTACCAAACAGACACATGCGAAACGTTACCAACTGTTTTATAGTTAATCTGGCCGTGGCTGATCTGTTAGGTAAGTTTACTTTGGTGATGCTGGTTGTAATAGATCAAAGTTCAACGATGTCGAAATGTGGTTAAAACTATGTTTCGCGATGTTTCTGCCGACGTCTTTCCATCATGCTACGTGAGTTTCGGATAGATTGGTAGAATTCATTATCCGGATTTTAGTATAAAGGATACACACACATAAACACAAACAAACAAATAAACAACACGCAGTTAAATTTCAGGTTTTCGGTTCGAAGCCCATACCTGTATTTGTCGGTTATATTTCCCCAGGAAGTTGCCCTTCAACAGTAAGTTCCAGTCGTGACCAGCGTCAAGGCTAAAGTACTCAAATCTTAAAAGTAGTTCCATAATGTTGTTTAGTTCAAAGATCTTTATACATAATTATCGTAATTATATCTGATTAATTTCAAACACAAATATTGTTGAATTCCATTCCCCCAAACTAGTAACCGATAACTTGTCATATCAAATTGGTGTGTTTATGTGTTGTGTTTTTGTCTCCTTGTGTTGAAATAATGGTACACGAGTACGACACCTACCGGCGACCTACAAAACCTCATCCTGTGGACCGACCTTAACATAATTGATTCTTGGCTCAAAGTGGATGGCACAAAAGCATTGACCTAATAACAAGGATCTGTGTAAGACGAATGGATTTTCGATAATCCACGTTCATAATCCAGAAGCCGACTAATAACTATTTACGCCTGAATTCATCCGCGAGATTGACACGTTACCTCGTCCTCAACCTCTACTAACGCCAGATAGATGGCGACACGTGCCAATACAACAATAAACAGGTTGTATGAAACAAGGAGAAAACGCCGGAACGCGTTTCCCCCGGATGATGATGATGATGATAACAAATATGGGCGCCTTTTTTTGGTCAGCAGTATGTGTCTTATCGCCGAGTTACGCATTTAGAGCTGAAGCGAGATACAAAATTCCGTAGAAATATCCAGACGTGATGATACGAGTTGATACAGACACAATAAGATATTGCGTTATCCGGGGGGGGGGGCGATAATGTCTCATCTCGGTATCGCAAAGATGAGGATCACGTACACTCGTCAGTTATCGGTACCTCGTGGGCCACGTGACTTATAGCTGGTAATACGGTAAACCACAACCGCTAGGAACCGAGGTTCAAATACCTGCCTAGCTGTGTCCGAAAGCTGTTCCATCTGCCGCTTCACCTAAACGCCAGCGGAAACTGTTCGACCCATTTTGTACGAAAACCACACGCGCATAAGATCGTGGTTCAAATCCCTAATTAGCTATGTCTAAAGGTTGTTTCACCTCTCACTTCGTCTAATTACCTACGGATACAGTTCGGCTCATTTAGTGTCTACCATCAACGGTAGTGTCCCTCCCCTCGTTATTCAATAACGTCGCACATTTCAATTGTCCGTCTCATCTCCTGATTGTCAACCCATCACCGATATACGCTATCTCTGTCTAGTGAAGCTTAGCGCCTCCGACTATGGCCTTGTTGGAATAAATTACCAATGTGTCTACTGCCGACGATGGCCTGGATGGCACGGGCTGCAGTCGTAGGAGTATCTCGATATTAGATTCTGTCCATTTTGTGATGAAGTCACTGCAGAATGACAACGGCGTCTCCGGAGTGTCCCGGACTCTCTTCGTGGTCGCCGTGTGGGGAGAGCTCCAACGTCGGCTCTCTTCGGCAACCCGGATTTGACCCGTCATCGGGATGATACGGCCACAGACAATATGACAACATCGGTGAATATTAGACGGGATGATGTAGCGGTATATAGGTCACCGTGAAGAGATGCCATCCTCTATCAAACGTAGTGCCATCTTCTCGGCATGGTATAGATATAGGATATAGCGCGAACTTCGGTGGGGGGAGGCGTCTCATTGGCCTAACTGGTAGCGTAGTTGGCTACGGTCCTCCAGTAACTAACTGGGTTCAAACTCCGGCGGGGTTGTGTTTGAAGGGCGTTTCATCTTTTACTTCGCGTCGCTCATCCGATTTAGCTTACATGTGCGCAAATCTTTCATTTTATTTTCGTTTTGTTGACATCACACGGCAGCGCTGTTAGTTGACATCACGGTCTGCCTTTTCACTTCTGATGTAAATGAAATGAAATGTTTAAGCTCGGAAGACCCTAACTATCTAGAATATAGAAAATAGTCATCAAACTACTCGAAATAGATACCTTCCCAAATTTAGGTTAGACATAGTTATATATTTTTAATAATAAACGTCAATGTATATATTTGATGTTCCATATAAATAAAATCCTCTATATACAGACTGTTTTTTATAAAGATCGGGGTTCGAATCCCAGTGTTGCCTGGGTGTGTTTTAGGCACTTATTGCCGTTGTTACCAGAGCCGAGACCATTCGGCCTAACGTTCACGGATACATCATTTGTATGGGTTAACGAAAAAAATCTAGCTATGGAGTTAGAGGGTACATCAGCCTCAGAGGATGACCGCTAAAAATGATTATCAACATCCTGAGCATCACCTCGTATACGGTGTACCGGTTAACCCACCTTATAACTATCCGAATCCTAGATAATCCGTCATGGTTATAAGGAGTGTGCCGTTTCTTTAATCCACACAACACGCCATAACATGGCTAGATCCAGGAGACGGTCGGCGAAGGAAAGAATCCCCAAGACTTAGTCGTTCCTCGTAATAAATGTCAATATTTCTGGATATTGGCGAGTCGGTGGATTAAGCTTGTATCCTTAATCTGGACTCGTTGCGGGATGAACTAAACACAGAAAGATTCGCAGAATGTCAATTCTTATTGGCGTTTACGTTGACGGTCAAGGTCATATCCGGAGATTGATTGGCCAGTATTGAGAACGTAGCATCTTATTCTCCTCCTAAATATCAATTGTAATTAGATCAGTCTCCTCTCTAGTGTCATTAGCTTTGATACGGAAAATAATTATTGCGCACTTTTTCTGTTATTCTGATTTGTCACACACACACACACACACACACACACGCACGCGCGCGCGCGCGCACGCACACTCACTCACGCACAAGTCGGACGCCTATCGATACCATTCATATAGGTAGGATTTATTCAGTTATTCGAACCCAGAATAAAACTGAGGTCAGCATCTGAGGTGTCGAAATGTTTTATATACAGGTTTCTTTTGGACCACAGAAAATTACAGTTGAATGTAAACTGTGGTTTCAAAATAGTTTATGATATGTATGTAGAAGTCGCCATTGAACCACACGCACGTGCTGTTTGCTGCGAGTTGTGGTATCAAATGGTATGTTTTTTACGCGCTTCCGCTTTTTGTACGTAGCCTGCATGTAGCCGCTTTCCTGTGGGCGTGACATATTTGTCGCGTACGAAAAGCGAATTAGTTGGTTCCCACAGGCTGATGAGTAGACCAGACACATGCTTAGGTATACGCACACATCTATCAATAATGTATGTATAGTTGTATTTATATTTAGGTTTGTGGAGGTAGGTCTCAAAGGATGTTTAGATATGTGCCTGTTGCCTCTCTATATGTGTCCTAAAACACACACATGCGCGCGCACACACAAACACACACACATACAAGGCTAACCTCCATGTTGTGAAGTTTTCATGCACCTAGCAAGATATATCTTTTATTTCAAATAAACTAAAATAATAGTACAATAGAGAGTTGATGGGATTATGTTGACATCACGACTAATGCCCATAAAGCACGCACAAACAACCGAAATATGCTCATCATACCCGAATACTGTACCAACTATATCATCCACCTGGTGACTTTTTTGGAGCCCAAATCACGATATTGTACCCTTAGAAATAGAAATGATGCTGGTACTTAATGTCTGTTAGCCTCCCGTTATAACGAACTAATTGAAATGACGATACTATGTCACAAAGAAAAGCTGTCTCAGCTGTTCTAAAGACTCTATATCTAGTTCGGTCTTAGGACATTTATTTGGTTACACTCTCCTTGTTGTCGGACCTATATAATCTTGACCTATCGCCATACCAACCGTTTCCAACTGCACTTACAGACATACAATCCATCACCAGTCAATGTCTGATATTCGTTTTATGGATGAGTACGTTAAAGTAATCGGACAATGGATTTGAACTGAGAACCCCACCAGTTTATACTTTAGCACGATCCATCGACGACGGTTCACATAGACTGGAGATTAAGCTCTCCCGATCAATACAGAGATGAAGTCGCGGTCAGAATATTGTCTATGACTGAGTACGTAAAATGGCGCTGTCGTCTCACTGAATTAAATGGGGACGTTAAACACTCTCTCTGGGCACGAAAAACATAATATGACAGTAAACTACCCACAGGATATTTCGGATCCATCGTTCATTATTGCTCCCTGTGAGTGAGTGAGTGAGTGAGTGAGTGAGTGAGTGAGGGGGTTGGATGGTGGTGGTAGTGTCAAACACCTATCACGTAGTTTCCAAGTTAGAAATAAGCGTGCTCATTAGTGTGTTATCCCTATTTCAGGATTTTATTGGGGGAGGAAACATTCCTAGAATTAAAGGGGCCTGACACGCGTGTTTTGATCCCACGAATTGTAATGCTATGCTATCCTACTAGAAATGCATTTTATGAACCCCGCCCCCCAACTATTTCTGATTGTATTAATTGCGAATTATGAAGTAAAACAAATTAAATCAAATATAGAATAACAACAACAAAAAAAAACACAACAACACCAAAACAACAAAACGAACAAAGTCTGGCAGGACTGTATGCCTGAAAAGTGGCCATTTTAATTAACTAATGACGATTATCAATGCTTCTTGAATTCAAAACTGTTTTTATGTTGTGACAATTGTTTAAACCTTTTATAAAACAAGTGTAAATATCTTATGTAAATGTATATGATATTCCGATAGCAGAGTGATTAGAGCGCTCGATCGCAAACCACCAGATCAGGGGGTTCAGATGAAATGAATTTATCTTTAATCTGTATTCTCCCGAAGAGTATCCGATAAACTAAATATCACAACTGTGACCAACATTGAGGTTAAACGAGTCACTGACTGATTAACTAACTGACTGACTGACTCACTCACTTATTGGCCTCATTCACTCAGCCATTCATTCACCCACCCACTCATTCACTGGAAAAGAATACAAATTGACGAAATACATCATGAATTTATTCCTCAAAAATGCTGTACATGGACAATAACATTAACAAAGTATCGATCATGATCTCAATATTGTATGATATAGCGGCGTTAAAAACTACAGATGTACAGATGTTAATGACCTTTACCTTTAACGAGACAACAGATTATATTAAGCGATCGGCAAGTAAATGAGTGATTATATTAATTTGTCTCGCCTCTGGCCTCATTCACTGAGGGATATTTCGGTTACTCTCTGAGGAAATCCTGTTTTTGAGCCGTGGAATTCTCTTAGATTTTACAGAAGGGTGATTCCTGTACAGACAAGATACACACAGGTATTTGGCCTGACGAGTGATAGTGCTACGCTACTAGCACTAAGCAATACGATCCTATATCCGGTTACAACAAACGAGCTTCGTTACTCCAATGTTCTCATAAGTCAGTTTAGATCTGTCTTAATTAGGATCTTACTCCTCAAACTCGTAGCACCTTGGACCACATATCACTACCACCCGAGTTCGAATCTCGGCGTGGGCATATCTGAAGGGTGTTTCATCTTTGACTTCGCTTCATTACATTTGGAGGTCGCTCGGCTCATCTAGCCTACCGTGCGCACAAAAGAGGCCGTAAAACATCAATCATTATCACCAGCTCTCTTCTCAGACTGACTTAATGATTTCTTTCCTGTAGAGAGGAAGGTGTTTAGCTTTTGTTGACTGTGACTCATATTTTTATGCTTCATGAGTTATCTATTCAGGATAAGCATGATTTAATCAAATCATCATTATTGAGGTTCAAGTTAAACAATCGGCGCTGATTAGCTAATCACGATGACTTTCAGACATTCAAATTGTTGACTGAACTGTTGTAATGACTCAAACATTACCTTTTACCAACAACTGTTATAATTACTCAAACATTAGCTTCTACCAACAACTGTTGTAATGACTCAAACATTAGCTTTTACCGACAACTGTTGTAATGACTCAAACATTACCTTTTACCAACAACTGTTATAATTACTCAGCAACTTCACCTTTTATCCTTAACCACACTGTTGTAATGACTCAAACTTACCTTTTCCAAAACTTATTACTAGACATTATAAACAACTTGAACTCAACATACTTTCACAACTTGTAATGACTCAAACATTACCTTTTACCAATAACTGTTATAATTACTCAACATTAGCTTTACCAACAACTGTTGTAATGACTCAAACATTAGCTTTTACCGACAACTGTTGTAATGACTCAAACATTACCTTTTACCAAAACAATATCGACATTGACCATTTAACTCCATAAAAATTTGAAAAAAAAACCAAAAGTTTAAAACCCCACAAAAATTCCGCCCCAATGAATCCAGCGATCATAAACGTATTGTGGTAAAATCCAGTTCACGATTTGATTAATCGAAAAATTTATTTTCTCAGTTGTTCGGGTTCTTCTTAAAACATTTCGGCAACATCTGAGCCAATAAATCTCACTTGACTAATAACTCCATAAAAAGTCGGTTGCAACTAAAACTAAATATTTTTCTCCATCAGAGACAATTAGAAAAGAATAGCGTGATTGGGTTTTGTAAAGATCCAGATAATGACTTGTGTTCTCCTTCGAATTTATTTCTTCTAGCATACTGTTATGGATCATCTCAAAGTGATATTTATCTCCATATCAGACAGTGTTATCTCATACCAATTTATTTGTCTGTTAAATGTTTAAAATCGGGTTACTTTGACAATACTGAACGGGATGTCTATCCTTAGATATAGAAGCTTTGAAACTAACATATCAAATCCCTTTAGCTACAGTATAATGACATAAGATATCTCTGGCTCATTAAACATAGCGGATTTACCGATTGTCAAGAACAGTAATTAATGTAATTAAGAATATCAGGTATTTGATGTACAACATCTGTGATATATATATATATATATATATATATATATATATATGTGTGTGTGTGTGTGTGTGTGTGTGTGTGTGTGTGTTTACAGATCAAATCCCTTTAGGTACAATATAATGACATAAGATATCTCTGGCTCATAAACATAGCGGATTTACCGATTGTCAAGAACAGTAATTAATGTAATTAAGATATAGGTTTTGATGTAACATCTATGATATATATATATATATATATATATATATATATATATATATATATAAATATATATATATATATATATATATATATTCAGAGTCGCTTATGTTTGCACAGACATATTTCTGGTTCTTTTAACAATGACAGAAGGAAGATATATCGCGCACTAACTCAGAGATTCAGGTAAAGGTCAAATACACATTGCACAGAAAAGATCAAGCCAACAATAAACATTTTCTGACGAACCCTCCCCCCAGAAACAAATCACATTTAGGCTATAAGCCTAGAAACATTACCGGGGTTAACGAGTACAAATGATTGATGACAAACATAAACCGTTATGACGGCTATCAATACGACGTAACCTCCACAAACTAATTACCGACAACATATGGATCCGCAGCAGATCCGTTCACATTTAGGGTACGACTTGTAATGGGGCCGGATTGTTCTTTGTCTTATTTAAAGTGGATTATATGTTCGAAGAGTGTATAGTGGCCTAGAAATCTACGTGAATAATAGCATAGATACATTTGGTAAGTTTAACCGAAAAAAGTGTGTCCAAAGTTTTACGATATGTTTGGGTGTCTCGAATGATTCCCGTAATAACTCAATATATCTGGTGTTTGTACAAGATTTTAGCCGCAAACATGAATATTTATTTGGTGACATTATTTTTATGAATTACATTTATTTGTAAGTATATGATATATTATAGCAGACATTAAATTAAACAAATTAGGAAAGAAAAATTTTCTACAAGTGAATGTTGCCAACTTCGCTATATATATATATTATATATATATATATATATATATATATATATATATATATATATATATATATATATTATGGGGATTTTTCTTTCATAATATATCATATACTTACAAATAAATGTAATTCATAAAAAATAATGTCACCAAATAAATATTCATGTATATACAAGTGAGATGTTGCCAACATTCGGACGTAGTATGTTTTCATGTTAAATCTCTGTATATATATATATATATATATATATCTGTGTAAATTCTTATATTATTGATACGATTAGTGTTTTATCTTATGTAGAACACTCCGACGATTGTGAACTGTGTTAGATTTATAAAAAAAAAAACATAAAAGGATTTCATATTATGATATGTTCAGTTGTCTGGAATGTCTGGATTTGACAAGTATGATTTGCTCAGTTGTATGGAATGTCTGGATTTGACATGTATGGTGTTTAATTGATGTTGCACACTGATACAGATACTGATACAGCCTGATTTGGAATGTATAATTAATATTTAGATAACTGTTAAGACATAGAGTGATGAATGAGTGCGAATCGATATAACATCAATTGACACAAACAATTTCTATCTATAGAAGGGTTTGGAGGGTGGATGTGTGTGACGTCATCGTAGAAATAACCTCACGTTAGTTATTTATGATCTCTCACGCGGTGTAGTTGATAGGGTACTGTCATGTAGGTCATAGGATCCGATTTGTTGTGTTGCTTCTGTCTGTGGGATGTTTCATTCAGTAATAAAATTATTTGTTCTGACCATCAAATTTGCATGTGGAGTAGCTGACTGACTGAATGACTGACTGACAGACTGATTGATTGACTGACTGACTGACTCACTCACTCACTCACTCACTCACTTTTGATTTATTTCGCAAGTCATTTCCTAAGCTCTGACACCGTATAAAGGCATTACGACAGTGCAATGGTTACCAACACGATGCTGAAAACCAGGTTTGGGGTTTGAATCCGACTCAGTTGTATTCGCGATTGATTATTCTCTGTGCCAGAGCCTTATATTACACTTCTAAAACACACCCATCCTGCTTGGTGCCGCCCACTCTAGGCTCTCAAGTTGCCAAAAGAGATACCCTTTTATCGCCCATTTTGACTCTCTCCCTCTCTCTCTCTCTCTCTCTTTCTCTCGGCAGGTCAATGAACGCTGAATTGACAATTAGTACGACTGATGGATGGCTTTGGCATTGCACGATGATCTTATTACATAAAGGAATAGAATACCAACCATTTATGTCGATTTTCTATCCTCTTTCCCCAACACACTCGCCATTAAGTACATCCACCGGGGACGAGGCAACTGCTAGGAAAAGATGAGAACTTTGATATTTACATGGAGCTCGATTTGGCTCCAAAACAAACCAATTAGTTCGCCTTTGATTTTCATATTATACGAGGAAGATAAATACAATATCCATAAATAAAGCTGAATTCATTCGCAGTAAGTGAATGACATTTCGAACACTGATTGCATTATATTTGCTTGGAAGCAGCCGGAATATGTGTATTGCTGGTGATTGCCGGTACAAACTAAACGTGTCTGTTGTTTTCAAATCGACTTGTTTGTTTTACCACATGGCAAGCAGGGAGCTCGATTAAAAAACTAAAGGTCTTGGTTTGTATCCGGCTTATATCTATGTTAGTGGGATGTTTTTTTTCCAAAGGGTCGTCCGTCGGCTTTATATCCATGGTAGGACCAGCACCCAGGCTAAAGAAACCAAACAAACCGATCAATATTAGACGGATTGGTGAGTGGTCGGACTTCATATGATACAATAAGTTGTTAGTTTTATCACATGACGTAGCCAATTTTTTATTCGGTTTGTCTACTTATTTGAAATTACACATTTATTAATTGATTTTATTTATTAGCGTTTCGTTTCTTATTATGGAATTTATTTTTAATCGCGTGGATTTATTTATCTTTATAGCCCGGCACCATGTTTATCAATCCAGATAGAAGGATAGCTGTTAGCTTACCGAGTAGCTATTTTATACTCGATATTTACAATTTATACGTGAAACAACTTTCTAATATAAGTGTAAACGTTCTATTTATTCCTCAAGTCAGACCTCATCACACTCATGCCTTATCACTTTATAAGAAATATCAGCTATAGATAAAGTGGCTCCCAAATAATTTATTTCTGATATTTACTTATATGAATATACTTCTTACTCTCCCAACCTGAATTGATCTCACAACTATCGTACTCTCATATAACCGTCTTACTCTTAGACGCTAGGACTCTAGGTGATTCACATTTTGCAGTTTCGCTGCATATCGACTGAGGGACTGGCGAGACATTACTCTTCTCGGTATTAAAAGTTGGTGTTCCTGCATGAGTTACCTGATGAATCATCCATATATGGTGTTCACGATTCGTGATTATTTGTGCCTCTGCCTTATCCAAAACTGCTAACAAAAACATACACGGACGGACGATACACGGACCTATCCTTCAGACCTTCATTCACCTTAGTATTAATTATATAACTTCATAATATTCAATAAAGTTTTCGCTGTAACATCATCATGTCATGTTATTAATGTTAAAAGTTATTTTTACTCGTTTCAGTGACCTTAATTTGTATGCCGATGGCCATTGGACAGAGTGTCCACAAACTTTGGATCTACGGGGAATTTATGTGTAAAATGACGACCTACATGCAAGGTACTGTAATAATAATAATAATAATAATAATAATAATAATAATAATAATGATACTACTAATAATAATAAAGTTAGTGAGTGAAGGAAATATGTGATAGATTTTATACTAGCAACGCATTTTAAGGAAGAGCTCTCATATTCTTTGTTCTGTTCAAAGACGTCTTCTGGAAAACTAGAACAGGGATTGGTGAGTGGTCGGACTTCATATGATCAATTGTCTCCTAACCATCATTTACTCACACCATATAGAAAGGTCACCCCCCCCTTATCGAAGTATCATACATAACTGACGGAGTCATCCATACACATTTATTCTCTTGTACTTTTTGAGTATTATCTTTGATTATTTTGTTCTATCTGTTGTCATTAGAGCCTGACATCAAGCGTTAGGTTCTAACTAATGGCGGCTTGGATTTCGTCTGAAAATGTCGGGTGTCTGAACACAATACCCACTAACAACGACCTATTATAGAATGTCTCGCTAGAGGGAGTCTCATCTAAGATAAATATTTCTTTCACACAAACAATCTCGGCTCGTAAACCGACCATCTTCTGGTGTATCTCTATTGTTATAATCGGATGGCACAACCAGGTGTCATAAGAATTATTTTTTGTTTGTAATTGTTTCGTTTAACATAATTCAGTAACTTACTTTTGTCGAAAAAGTATATTATTCACTGACTGACTGACTGAGTGGCTGACTGACTGACTGACTGACTAACTGACTATCTGACTAACTGACTGACTGACTGATTCACTCATTCACCCATTCATTGATTCATTCATTGATTCATTCTCTCACTGACTCATTCACTCACTGACTCATTTACACTCTGACTCATTCACTCAATGGTTGGCTGGCTGACTTACTGGCTGATTCACTCACTCAATAAATAAGTAGATAAATCGATTAAACTATATATATATATATATATATATATATATATATATATATACCACGGTATGCTTTAATTTTCGTTTTTGTCATCGCCGCCAGGAGTCTCCGTGTCAGCTAGTGTCTTCACGCTGATGGTGTTGAGCGTCGACCGCTTCCTGGCCATCCGTCACCCGATGACGTTCCGCTCGTTCAGCGCCTCGCGCTACGCCGTCTCGATCCTGACCTGCCTCTGGATCCTGGCCACGGGCACCATGGTGCCGCTGATGCTCGTCCGGCGGATCCAGACCGTCAGCCTGGCGCATCACGTCGAGCCGCTCCATTTCTGCACGGAGATCTGGCGCTACGCCCACGGGCGCCGCATCTACGACGCGTTCCTCTTCGTCTTCATGTTCGTCATGCCGGGCTGCTTCATCACGGCCTCGTACTCGCTGATCGGCTGTAAGCTCTGGACCGAGAAGGAGCAGATCCACAGGCGGGACTCGCGGGCCGGTCGGGAGCAGACAGAGAAGGTGATGGCCGGACGCCGTCGGGTCGCCCGGATGCTGGCCGCGTTGGCCATCGTCTTCGCCTGCTGCTGGCTGCCCTATCACCTTCACAACCTCTATCTGGACTTCGCCGAGCTACACGCCGTCGCAGCCATCGAGGCCCTGCCCTTCACCATCCTGCTAGGACACGCCAACAGCGCCTTCAACCCGATACTCTATTGCTTCATGAACAAGAACTTCCGCAAGGCTACCGCCCGCCTGCTCCACATCGGCTCCGGGATCCGGAAGAAGGGCAGCAAGAAGGATCCGGTACGTTGATGTAATGGTTTTTATTGTTGTCGTCGGTGTTATTTTTGTTTGCCTTCCGGGTATGATTCCTATTTGGCTTTGCGTCTGTGTTCCTTCAGAAATTGAACTAAATGTTACCGCGAGGGATTAATTATTACATTCACTCTGACTAAACCTAACCCCCCCCCCAAAAAAAAACACACCTACGCTAAAGCTCAATTTTTTTAACCCTCTTACTCTCTCTGTGAAGTTTCAACAGATAGTTCATTTAAATTGTTGATTCATAGCGTGCCTCAAATAATCGATTAAGATTCATTTATATATTTTGTACTCGGCTAATATGGGCTTAGCGTGTCTCTCTCTCTCTCTCTCTCTCTCTCTCTCTCTCTCTCTCTTTGTGTGTCTATGTGTGTGAGTGTGTGTGTATGTGAGTGTGTGTGTGTGTGTTTTTAGCAATGTGGAATAAGGCACTGACATCGATAATGACGAAATGTGAACTCAAACTCTGGAAAATTCACCAGGGGAAGTGATTTGGTGCTTTGTATTATGTAGCAGGCACAGTACGCTGTAAGTATCAAGTACGCTCTTAAAGCATTATAAGTACTCCTGACTCAAGAATAGAAACACTGCATCGCATCTCGAGCGGTGGCATTGGACACGGCTCGTGTGGTTGGTGTATTTTATATAACAAGTTTACTTGTATATATAATTCACCTTGGTTGTATGTGGAATAGAATTATCTTTCCTAGGTCCATTTATGTCCAGTTTGTATTATGGCATTCAAGATTAGCTCTAATTAAGCTAAACGTTTTAATAGTAGTCGCTTCGTGACGCCTGCCCGTTGTAAAAACTGATCTTTGAAAACAGTGACAATTGGGTTATATAGTTTATATAGTATTGCTTTGAAGAAAGATACAGCAATTGAAAAATAGCTATAAATAGGGCTTAAATAAATAAGTAAACATTCTCACTACTGCCGTGATCCGACTTGGGTGTTTTACACCCAAACTCCACGGCTGTAGGTGATTCGTATTTTGATTTTGCTTGGCGGCTTAGGGATTCAGTCCCCTGAAGAAACGTCCAGAGTTTGAATTCACGGTTCGAGATTCTCTGTGCCTGTGCCTTATTACAACACTAAAACACACTCTCTCTCTCTCTCTCACACACACACACACACACACACACACACACACACACACTACTGTTTGTATTTAAATCACACACAACCACACAAATATATATATATATTTATATATATATATATTATATATATATATATATATATATATATATATATATTATTGTGTGTGTGTGATATAAATACAAACAGTAGTAGTAGTAGTAGTAGTCGTAATAATAGTAGTAGTAGTAAAAGTAGTAGTAGTAGTAGTAGTAGTAATAGTAAGAGTAGTATAATAGCAGCAGGAGTAAAAGTAATAGTAGTAATAATAATAGTAATAGTGGTAGTAAGAGCAGTAGTAATATCAGTAGTAGTAGTAGTAGTAGTAACAGTAACAACAGCAAGAGTTGTTGTTACTGCTGTTAACACTATTGATGCTAATTAATGTAAATAAAATATGTTCTAAAATTAACCTATCCATACTTAACACTCATTATTTATTTACAATCTCCATCCCTCCATCTTCAGGTTAATGTTGTCGTCAGATATCAGGTGACAAACACCTCACGTCCAGTATCTAACAAATTAATACAGAGACCACTGCTCAGACCTGGATCCAGTATTAGCATGACGGCGGCAAGTAGATCAACGGGCAGCTCCAGAATAACAAGATCGACTCCCAACTCCTTCCGGACTGGATTGACATCATCGAGACGTCACCAAGACTACGCCAATGGTGGTGCCCTATACAGCCACGTGCCAGTCTCCGACCGAATTCTCCAAAACGAGGTTTTTCCCTCGAAGCCATTGACGTTTCGACCCAAGTGTTGCGCACACCCAGTCCCAGATAAGGCGAACTGTCCGGAGCCGACCTTCACCCGAGAGGCGCCGGCGCAGACGAAACGGGAGATGTTCGACTTCACACTCAGCATCCCGACCACGATCCAGGAAGAATCCAGTCGGAGCGCGAGGAGCGTGTCACCTAACGGCGAACGCCGATCGACCTTCTTCGGCAACGACTCGACGGTGATCCAGTTCGAAGAGCAGCGCCAACTACCGGCCAAAGTGGTCACCAGCGTACTTAAGGAACAGTCGGATCGGTACAAGGAAAACCCTGGCTACGACGTCGACGACGACGTCACCGACGATAACATGGATCAGATCGACATCGAGATCCACGTCTCTTCCGAGGATGTACCGGTGATAACGTGCGACGAGATCGACTAGTGGTGTTCAGGAGGTGTTCAAAAGGTGTTCAGGAGGTGTTCGGACGATGTTCAGAAAGTGTCATACTGTTAAGGAATTTCTCTCTACGAGAGGATGTACAGTAAGCTGGGCCAGTTCAGTGGAAGCTCCCTCGTGGAAGTTCTACTTTCACTGCCATAACAACGTCCGTCAGAAAGGCGAGAATATTTTCTTTAAAAACACTTGAAATTGTTAAACCGCTATACCTCTGTTGTTTGTTACGTTGGCCGTATCTAGTTCCTAGGTTTCCGTTCCATAAACGTTTTGTTTAAATATCTTTTTCAGTAAATAAAACCTACTTACCGCGTGTTCCGTTTTCTCACCCCAGTGTTCTTATTTTATTTTATTATGATCCTTTAAATGGAGTCTTAGGTGGCCAATAACCACCCTTTCAGATGATTCTAAGGACAATATTCCTTTTGCCAGTATTAGTCACTATATCACTGGCATCTCGTAAGATATGTTTCAGATTATATGTGTAGAAATATAGGAATAAGTTTGTTTTTAGACAGATCATTTTGATGATGAGGCTGGTTAATTATATTACAGATTATGCACGAATGCCCAATGCTGGCACACGGAGTAATGACATTACACACATCTGAGAAAAGCAAGGTCATACATAACACATCCATGTTGGCGAGTGAAAATGAAGAGAACGGAATATTCAAACTGATATCTTATATTAACTGCTGATTGATGTCAGGACCTGAATTTCCGTGAACATGCAATTAAAATATCCATCTATTGTAATGTCACTAGCATTTAATAATATGCCAATACTATATGGCTGGCGGCACACGCTCATTAACTTGTATTTAAGGATAATTACAAGTAAAGTTACACATTTCATGCATACTCTGTATCATGGATGCATACTCGTACGCTCATTCGTCAAATTGGCCGATTAGTCCCATCTACATTGACGAATTGCTAGGTGAAAAAGACTGATTTATTTACCATTTTTGACAATAAGAAACATGACGACATATAAGCAAAAACGTGTTTTACCAGGGGGTAAATATCTCAACTTGATACCATTACAGCGAAAATTGTAAACACAGCAATGCGCCTGCGGAAGACAGCCATGTTGAAACATTAGTTTTATTTTGCTATTCGTTTTTATGAATTCATTCCCGCTGCGTTATGGTCATACTAGTATCCATCCTGGTACTGGGGTGAAATGACGTTAATGATCGGCTAGATTTCGGGATAATGTTAATTTCAGCATCACTAACTTTCACAGATGCGATAGTTGTTTAATAAAATATTTTCCTGAATATCAAGATATTATCACACTAATATATGTGGGATATTAACCCCCTCTTTCCATTCATTCATGCCTTTATTGGAAGAAAAAAAACATATCACAATATAACAAAATATTAATTAAAAATGTTAAAATATTTATGGTGCATGGTAGACTAAATAGTTCGAACAGCCTCCAAAGTTGAAGAGGGGTAGTGAAAGATGGCACACAATCGGGATATAGACCAACCGGAGTTTCAATCCAGATGACATAGACCCATTGCCAACTGCGCTACCAACTGCGCTACCAACACTATAATTAAGAACAGCTCCTATATTTAATTGCCAGCCTATGTCTTCTAATCTGTTAATAAGATCCTGTTTCGAATTCCTACGTAATACCCACCACAGCCATTATAATATATAAATAACTAAAATTACCCCATTTTTATCTGCCTATTTCCTGTAGAAGATGGAAGGAAATGGGAGACTCACATCAATATGACGACCGGACTATACAATGAGTGCTATTAGGTAACTCTGACAGAGATTGGCTGTTATTATTAGCGTTAAATGCAGCGACAAAACGTACAAAGAGACGGAAGACAATTTGCGCGAAACATCTACAGGAGATTGTATTATAGACAACAAACATAATAAGTCAGGTAGTCTTCCGGTAGATGTGAGCGATAATACGGGAAATCCCACAAGGGAACGTAATGAAGCTCCGATGTTTATTATAATATGGACAAATGGGGGAGAGAGAGATAATGGAATGTGAATAGAGAGATCGGAGAATGGCGGAATCAACAAATGGGGTGGTCATTGTCCTAAAGGAAATGTGGAAACTGGAAGGACGGGGAGTGCCGTGTGAGTAATAATTGGTGAAGAGATATCGAATATTAATAAACAGGATAGTACTCGATATATATTTCAGTATGTAATCGTTAAGTGAAAAGGTTTCTAACTAAAGTAGTAGAAATCGAAAAACATAATATTTAGCACAACTAAAATTACGAATAAAAACGTATCTAATGAAATGAGACCAATATAAATCGGAAATAAACTAAATTAACAATAAGTTGTCAATAAATCCTATACGTTACAATCTTTGACGAGGTGAATCATCTCGAATCATTATGTAAGGTGTTCTGTTATTGATATTCATAATTCAAGAATTATAACTTCGTTTTTGGATATTATCTCATTTTTAATCGTTGTAAGACTAACTGACTGACTGAAAGATTCACGAATTGACAGAACAATTTACTGTAAGACTAATTTATCTACCGACTGACTGACTGACTGACAGATTCAGAAAGTGACATAACAATTTACTGTAAGACTAATTTATCTACCGACTGACTGACTGACTGACAGATTCAGAAAGTGACATAACAATTTACTGTAAGACTAATTTATCTACCGACTGACTGACTGACTGACAGATTCAGAAAGTGACATAACAATTTACTGTAAGACTAATTTATCTACCGACTGACTGACTGACTGACTGACAGATTCACAAAGTGACTTATTTGCCTACCGACTGATTGGCCAATCTACCAATTTAATTGCTCTGTCTAATAATTACTCTGATAATATGTAAGTTAAGATGTAGTTAATGAAGCATCATTACCTTTAAACTTATTTTGAAATAGGTAACAGGTATAACAACCAAACCGTACTTTAAATAATAATTAATAAATAGAAAAATAAACAGAGGGAATTTTAATTTCTAATTCAAATTATTTACCGTGACAATTGATGTGATGTGACTTAATCTCGAAGGTGAGTCAATGAAATTTGTCTATTTACACTAAAACTGGGAATAATCTGGTATAATCGATAATTCAAGTAAATATTTAAAAATCTTTTTAGATAAATAAACGACCTATTGCCTAACTCAGGCACTGACTGACTGACTGACTCACTCACTGTCTCACTCACTCACTCACTCACTCACTCACTCACTCACTCAATCAATCAAACACTCAATCAAGCAATCACTAAACTCATCACTCGGCTATCTACTGAAGCACTCACTACCTACCTCACTAATACAAATATTAATTAAAACAAACGATATGTAAGACATGATGCGATGCATAAAACATTTTGATAAAGCCTGGACATGTAAATAGTGAGCCCCATAGTTACTCCATAAGACGCTTCGTCATTTACTGAAATATGTAAACAAGTCGCGAAGCAGCCAATGACAGCACTTCATACATGCTGTCGCAGGACAATTCGCTTGTGCGCAGGCGCGACCCAGAAAATAATTCGCGATCATTAAGTGCATCAGCTTCTTGTAAGAGCTAACGGACTAGCGCTTATTTCGAACCCTGTAAACCCACTTTGAATCCCAATAAATTCGACAAACAAACAGACATACAGATTGACACACAGAAAGACAAGCAGACAGACAGACAGGCAGATAAACCAAGAGAAAGAAAGAGATAAAATCATGTTAATTAAGCAAAACTGGTGAAACCCACGCTATCACCAAAAAGAAGGAAATAGAAGAATGGAAAGAACATGAGACTGCTTCCAAAACTGCCACGGCATGTCTACTGATGAATAAAGGGGTATTCCCCTAGGGGGATTCCCGTTTCTCAACATCATGCAGTTTATTTCATTAATTATTCAGATATCATCGTGATAGATAGACAATGGATGTTATTGTGTAAGTTGTAATAAGAGCGCAGTGTAAAAAGGCCATGAGGCAAAGGTATGCGAAATAAAGGGAACAAAAGAAATTCGAATATGAATAATTTCTGACTGTCTTGTGTTGCAACTTTGCAGCCATCCCAAGGCAAACACGAAATAGATATGATAATAATTTTTGGTTATTTAATAAATTTGTAATTTTAATTATTAACATTATCCGCCTTACGAAGCAATATGAAACAGATAAAAGAAAAGAAAATTCAGTCTATCAGACTGAAAACATATGACTGGCTGAAGGTCTTGACCCCAGGAAGTCAACTAAAGGGAATGAAGATGAGTCAGAAGTTGAATTTGGTCCTGACCTTGAATTAAAATTACGCATGTTCTGTTATATTTGGAAAGAACGTGACTATTTGTAATTGGCTTCACCAACTTCAAAATGGAGTCCTTCAATTATCTCCCATTTCGGTGAGCTTTCGGTGTACAAACAAAGAAGTCCAGGGAATCCACTTAGAGTAGAAGCAAATTGAACAAGTCCACCCCTCTGCACCTTATCATGCTATACCGTACAGCTTATGGGGTTGCGAAACGTGGTCGCCCGTTCTATGACTGGTTTGGACATTAGTAAGACACAACGTAAACAAAAAAGCGGCAGCAACTTTCATACACTTCATAGCTGAGGGACAACAGAAGATTTAAATATTAAGATGGCTCGCTTTATTTGCGACGGTTCCACTAAAGTTCTTCTGGTACAGAGATAGCAATTATATATGTCCGTCGCTGCTATATAGGGATGCTGGGTACAAATTTTGCTAACCAATTTAGAGCAGGATGAAGAACATAATCGGCATGGCAACAGATAGTGCAGCAGAAATGCTGGGTTCCAGATATGGTATGGTGTCACGTATCAGAACACACATGGGACGATCATCCCTTCAGCCAGTACAATGTTCGTTGGTCTCCTTCCCTTGAGATGGCAAATAAAGATGTGTTCAAGAAGATTGAATTCTTCTAGAAACTTGACAATTTGAAGTAAGGTGTATACTTTTACAATCGTTTAAGACTCTAGATCAGTCACCGCTCGTTCCGACTTGAATTGAAGGCACTCGTTGGCTGTCACACATGTATGATATTATGGCGGGAAGTATGACAGACTCTCAATGTAATGGCATCGGATTAATTATCGCATAGTTCAGCTATTGGATAAGTTACATCAGTGAAACTGGTGTATTTTGCACATTATGTAATATAGATTTAATTTATATTAGTATATTTAATTTATATATTTATTTAGTATTTCTTGTATTTTCTCTTTAACTGTTCATTTGACCCCCTATATTATCGCCCACTCCAGTGTTTACCATAAGAATCCGGTTTTTGCTTGTGTATGTTTTAATTTTAATTTTCACTTATTGTCTTTCTATAATTATAATGAATTATACTAGGAATCAGTTGCTTGCCTTACGACCCTATGGTGGTAATACCATTTGTTTAGCGATGCGCACACATAGTGGAAACCATCCAAAGCAGATGGTGTCTGATGCAAGTAATTTGATCCCTATCCCAATAACACATATTCATTCCATCATGTAGCTCGGATTCACAAGAAAGGTGGGGAATCGGCATTCTTCTTCGTGATTCTTTGTGTCTGGGGGATAAATGTTGATGTAGCTATTATCTACCGATTACACCCCACTAAAATGGCCTGAAAGCATCAGATTTCTTCAGGGAATTTTCGGAATTTGTTGATTCTTGCTATCACCAGTGGCTATTTGTTGATCGTAGGTGATTTCAATATACATTGGGATTGCAAGAGGAATGCGGATACCAAACAACTAGTCAACATTCTTAGATTTGCCAATCTCAGGCAGCATGTGCAAGAAAGAACACACAGACATGGTCACATCTTAGATCTTTTCATCTCACGTGATGATGATAATTTGATTAAGGGTATGTCTGTGTCTTCCATGCTGTCTGAGCATTTCCTTATTGACATTAATGTATCTTTACAGAAACAATCTGTTTCAGCTAAAGTTATTTCATATTGAAAATAAAAGTCGATTGACAAGCAGGCTTTTCTTGCTGATCTGCGGATCTGGTCTATGGTATTGGATCCACTGGATGATGTGGATCATCTGGTGGATCTTTATGATAGTATATTGAGATACATCATAGATGAGCATGCGCGTATAAGGACAAAGGAAATGTCAAGAAGACCAATGCTTCCATGGTACAATAAGAACATACAAGCTGCAAAGAGACACAGAAGGTATTGTGAGCGGATGTGGATCAGGACCAGTTTGTGTGTTCATTATGAAATGTTCAAACTCAGTAAAATTCTAGTTAAAAATACCCTTGCCTGTGCTAAATCTGAAAATTATAATAAAAAGCTCAATGCATCCAAGGGAAATCAAAGGACTGTTTTCAGTGTTTGCTTCCATGGTATAATAAGAACACCAAAGAACATAAAACTCAAACGATCCTTACAAATATTATCAACTCAGAAAATATATGGCCCATTGTTTTAATAACTTCTTCTGTCAAAAAATATTAAATATACATAGTGGGTTCCAGTCCAACACCTTATCACAGGGTAAGCCATTGGTAAAAGAGCTCTCCATGTCCATGATGGATACATTTGAGCTTTTTACAGAAACTGATATCAGACAGTTTCTGAAAAGGTCATCTAATGTTTTCTATGCAGTTGACCCTATCCCTACATGGCTTGTGAAATATTGTTTCGATGTTCTGATAAGCCCTATTACAAATAGTTAATAAATTATTATCTCGGGGTGTTTTCCCAAGATCCATGAAAGCCGCCCTTATAAAACCATTAACAAAAAATCACAGTTTGGACTGTAATATTCTAGACAATTAAAGACCTGTTTCAAATCTTACATTTTTATATAGTTATAGAAACGGTAGTTGCTCTCCTTTTAAACAAATATTTAATCAATAATAATCGTAATGAATCACTACAGTCTGTCTATAAAAGTGGTCACAGCATTGAAATAGCCTTGGATCAGGTAAACAAGTATAGTATGATGTCAATTGATCAAGGTAAGCCAATAATACTTGTTATTCTGTAGGTTAAAAGATATGTTTGCTCTGTCAGGTTAAGTACTTGAATGATTTGATACTATCTGGAACAACGCTCCCAGATAGTGTATGTTCGTGGTATTTTGTCTGACGTTCAGTTTTTGTTATCTGGTGTAACACAAGCTTCAGTTCTTGGTCCTCTGGTTTTCACAATGTATACCCGTCCACTTGGGATCATTGCGCAACAATATGGGGTTAAATATCACTTGTATGCTGATCAAATACGGCTGTATATATCACTAGATCCTTACAATGAGTTAAAATTAGAATAATTTAGACACCAGATTTACAGATGTGTGCATCTTCTATTACACCTAATGGGTCAGTAAAAAATCTAAGGGTTATTTTTGATCAATCTATTAACATGCATAAACATGTCGCATCAGTATGCCAAGCTGTCTACTACCACTGTTTAAAAACATTCTTGACACAAGAAGCACTTGTAACTGTAGCCCATGCCTTTGTTACATTTCGTATAGACTATTGTAACTCCCTGTTATATGGCATATCTGATTATAACATCAATCACCTTCAGCGAATTCAGAATAGTGTAGCTCGCATTGTAACAAATACTAGAAAATATTACCATATCACCCCAATTCTTCAAAAACTACATTGGCTACCTGTTAGACAGCGTAACCATTTCAAGATTGTATTAATAATTTATAAATCTACTAATGATATGGCGTCAGAATTATTTGTGTGAACTGGTGTCCATTAGAAAGTCATCCCGAAAACTCATGTCATCCAGTCAGATACTATTTCATGTGCCAATGTCTCGGCTGAAGTCATACGATGATTATGCATTTAGTGTTTCAGACCCCACTTTGTGGAATAAGTTGCCGGTAGATATTAGAAATGCGTTGTCTCTTGAAAATTTTAAACTGTTCTAAAACCACACCAGTTCAAGGTCGCTTTCACAGATAAATAATAATTATGTTTTAAATATCTTATATGGTTTTTACAGACATATTATTTGGGATATTATTATATTACATATTATTTGTACAGCGCCCTTGAATGGCTCCTGCTAGTAATGGCGCTTTATTAAATATACATTTTTATTTATTAGTAGGCACTAACTAACCTGCTTACCGGATACGGACCAAGTCCAAAGTCTCTTCCTGACATCCACATAGAGTTGGATGCTGCTGCACATATTCTGGAGAAGTATATATATAGAGAGAGATGGTCCAAAACTAAAGAATATAATAGGAAGAGAAACATACGCAGATTGGATGTTTTCAGGGAAGTTTGACGCTTTCAAAGGTGCATGAAGACATATCTGAGGTCCGGAAGACAGCCCACGTAAACATTTTGAAGTGACTGCGGATGTCACGAAGGCTTCTCGTATCAGCAATCTTCGCATATGGCCTACAAAGCTATCTGATGATGACGCTTTTGGTGATGAAAATAATGTAGCGATAATAAATAACCTCTTCAGGCTTCAGCCAGAGGTGTGGCTGCAGAGAAGGGATTTAGTCAAATGAATGCCGTCAAGACTGATTGGAGAATCTACCTGGCTAGCAACTAACAGTTCTCCTGGAATGCCCTACTGTGCCAGAATTAGACCCAGGTGAGCCATACATCTCTGGAACATTCATGGCCGACACCGACTCTCATGAGGACTGAAAGTTGTTCATATTTGTCTTACATTACCCCCGGCATATGTTATGTCTATGAATGACCATTATATCTGATTTTGCAGCTTCAGCAAAGAATAAGATCTATTGAAAAGTAATAAAGACTAGAAGAATTTTGGATCACTAGCTGAGCCATTTCAGTTAGTTTCAAGACCTATTACATACAACATTTTCTGTTGTTTTACTTTAAATTTTTTCCTTTATTTTATTATCTTCCTTCTAAGGGATTATTTGGAGACCAACTTCCATTTCAGATTATTCTAATGACATACATGTATATTTAAAGTTTCATGTATCGAAATATCGGGAAAAGTGTCTATACATGGATCACTTTGGTCTGACTACCATGTGGCTGGTTAATTATACAACAGAGTATGCACGCATGGCCAATGTTGGTTCACAAAGAGTCATATGACGTTACACACAACTGAGTACAACTGTGCCAACATTCACACTCTGTCATTACACAATTAGGCCCGACAGAAACTGCTAAGAGAACCTAAAATTCACAAAGATTGATTATATTGGCTCGTGACTGTTGACGAGCCAGCATAATGCATTTTTATGAATATTCCGTTCTCTTGGCAGAGGTCTGAATTTCCGCGTATGCGTGATTAAAATCTCCGTGTTTTGAAATGTCATTACGTGTAATAATAACCCAATATTAAATGGCTGGCTGAAAACTCATCAGCTCATATTTGAGAGTATTTACAAGTATAGTTAGACATTTCACATATACTCTGTAGCGTAGTTCCTTACTCGTACGTTCATTAGTGAAATAGGCGAAACAGTACATTTACATTAACGAACTGCTAATTAAAAGAAGATTGATATATTTACCATATTTGAGAATCAGAAAACATCTACTCCGGGCGAAATAGCTCAACTCGATACTGATACAACGAACCTTCTATGCACACCGTGATTAGCCTAATTTGGACCCCGTTTCAATAATCTAAATAAATGTAGAAGGAAAATAAAACATATTATGAATTTAAAGTTCAATGTTAAAGCTCAAATATTAAACATGTCAGAGCTTTGTACCTAAATCATAAGGTTCATTAGTTTTTGAAGATTACACAAAATTACTAGCAAATATTAGGATTGGCTTTTATAATTTGCTATTTATTCTTGGTGTATATGTAATACAATTAATTTCCCCTTACAGGTTACATATAGTGTGAACCTCAGTTTAGAACACTCCTTGCAACAAACTTAACACATCACGAGCAGGATTCTTCCGTCAAAAGTATAATTGTTTGCTATCATTAAATAATTATCGTTTTAGTTCAGACCATATAGCAAGTACTATTAGGTAACCGTAATGGACACTGGCTATTATTGTTGGCAATAAATTACAAAGAGAAAAAGTACAAAGAGACAGAAGACAATTTGTAAATAAGTCAGGTAGTCTTCCCTCCGATATTTATCATAATATGGACAAATGGGGGGAGGGGGTCGATAATGGAATGTGAACAGAGAAACTGGAGAATGACCTAATCAACAAATGGGGTGGTCATTGTCCTAAAGGAATTGGAGAAACTGGAAGGACCGGGTGTGCGGTGTGAGTAATAATTGGTGAAGAGATATCGACTATTAAAAATCAGGATAGTATTCAATATCAGTATATAAACGGGAAAGTGAAATATATATATATATAATATATATATATATATATATATATATATATATATATATATATATATATATATATATGGATGTAGGCACCAACGTATGGAAAATACACATGTCAGTGAGCGCGTAGGCATATTGACTATTATTGTAGGATACGTGAATATCCATTTGAATGCTGCGGATGATCTTGATACACATCCTTTTACTAGAGTCCTGGATGTCTGTGGCATACAACAACATGTTTATGAGCTCACAAATGTTCATGGTCATACACTGGATGTTGTTATAATTGTTAGCATTGTGTCAGATGTTGAAGTCAAAGACCCTGCGTTATGTGTTCATCTGGATAAACTGTCACGTGACCATTTTGAAGTGAGTTTCAGGAAACTACGCTCCATTGATGTAGAAACATTCAAGCGAGACATAACAAAGTCCACTATACTATACCCCTTCAATGGTTCTGTGGATGAACTAGCAAATGCCTACAATAACGGACTTCATTCACTTATAGATCAACATGCTCCGCTTTGCTCAAAGTGAATTGTATTAAGGCCTTCGTGTCCATGGCACTCTAACCAACTTCACGAAGCAAAGCATCTACGACGAAAACTGGAACGTAAATGATGTTGATCCAAATTGATCGTAGATCATTAGATCATCAAATTTATAGGAACCAGTGTTCAACTGGGAACAAGCTTTTACAACAAACACCTGTTGCTTACTACTCTAAGAAGATTACATCTTGTTGGCATGATCAGAAAGGCATTTATAAAGTATCAAAGCAATTAAATAGGTAATGGTGAGGGGCGTTCCCTGCCAAGTGGTATACCTGCTAAAGAACTAGCACAGTGTTTAGCCATTTCTTTACCAAGAAGGTGGATAATATGAGAAGTGACGTTCAAACAAGATAACTACAAATGTATGATAATGCGCTTGGAGTACCCACTGCCATTTCTGAGGTACTAGCCGATTTTGAACCTGCCACGTCAGAGGAAGTGCGAAGCGTCATACGGAAAGCTCCGATAAGTCACGTGAACTTGATCCAACATGGCTTCTCAAATACTGCCTGAATGAGCTGACCCCTCTAGGAGCCGCAATCGTTAATCGGTCCATGGAGACGGGCATTGTGCCAATGTGCTCCAAAAGTGCTCGGATAAGACCACAGCGGAAGAAATCTGGTCTGAACCCAGAGATATTGAAGACTTACAGGCCAGTTTCTAACCTTCCATTTATCTCAAACATATTGGAGAAGCATCACCTTGTGTCAAACTGAATCCATGAGCCATTTCATGCTGCTTACCGAACGTTCCAAACCATAGAGATGACATTACTCAAGGTGAACAACGACATTTTGGAGTCTCTGGATCAGGGTATTGCATCAGTGCTTGTCATGCTCGAACTGACCGCTGCATTTGACACCATTGATCACCAAACACTACTGCAACGATTGGAGCAACATTTCGGTATCACAGGTACACCACGAGCTTGGATTACATAATATCTAAGTGATCGTTTCAAAACTGTTAGTGTTAATGGTGAACTTTCAGTCTTCCCCAAGGCTCCGTTCTGGGTCCGAAAAATTACGTACTTTATACAAAGCCCCTTGTCGACGTCATCAGGCGTCATGGACTGCAGCACCACTTCTACGCGGATGCCCCCCTCCATTGACTATCGGATACCATGATGAACAAGTTTCAATTTCTACTTCAAATTATTTACCGTGAAAATGGATTTGATGTGAGTTAATTTCGGATGTGATTCTATGAAATTTGTCAATTTACACTAAAACTGGAAACAAATCTGGTATAATCGATATGTCTAATACAGATAAACAAATCGTTAAATAAAAGACTGATTGCATAACAGACTCATTAGCAAACAGACTGACTGACTGTCTGACTGACTGACTGACTGACTGACTGACTGACTGACTGACTGACTGACTGACTGACTGGATGACCGACTGACTGGAGTATTTACTCATTCATTCACTCACCCAAGTACTCACGTATTAGATTGCTATTTAATATAGAAGAGTGATGACGATATTAAGATAATAGTTCTCTGCGAAATATACATTTATAAAAATAAGTAGTTCGTATGTTCGTTAAAGTAAAGGAAGGTAACCATTTAATTGTTTCTATTGTATTGATAACTTATCCTATAGTAATCCAACTTTCAGCTGTTAATTAATCAGAGTTTTTAAATACCTTTTTAAGGAACTATCACTAGTTACTGACCAGTTGTTTCTGTATTTAAACTCATTCTTTGTGTTCCTTCTCATTCTAGTTTTACAATTATTTCATGCATGTCTACATCAACAAAGATATAAACTCACCATGGATCTAAATAAATCGGCGCATACGCATATAAATATAAATCGTCAACACGCTATTTAAATTAGTGAATAATATAATTTATAAAGAAGCTAGCAAAAATTTTAATATACAAAATGTAAAGTTGAACAATGATCTTAATAAACACCGAGCTAAATGATAAATTAATGTATTATGATTCTTATATTTAGCACTCATATAATATAATATTTTGAACGTATGATAATTTATACAACAATTGTTGTAAAACTAGATTGTTTATCGGTTGTATGTTTACTTTATGTTTACTCAATAAACCTGGGTTTGTTTTCTTGTCACCCTTTGTCAACTATAAACGTTTCGTAATCGAAACTTCGTAATTTGTTCTTGAATTACAAACGATTCTTTAGAGACTGTTTCAGTTATTCTGTTCGAAAAGGCAAAAAACAGTAAAACGTATTTTGTTTTCAAATCTAAGACGACTCTTTTATAATCCGACAGGTAGATTACGTATGAAATCCTTTTTATTAAACAAGACTGATCAAATCTAGGCTATCGGGAAATAAGAAGGAAATCGAAGACATTTTCCCTAAATTTCTTGACATGTCTACTGACGAGTAAAGGAATTACAGTTTGTCAACATCGTGTAATTTAATTAATTAATTATTTAGTTATCTTCATGATTGATAGGCAGTGGATATTATCGTTTAACTTGTAATATGAATCCAGAGTAAAAAGTCATGAGAAAAAGCTTCGCCAATTAATAATAATAATAATAATAATAAACTTCTTTAGCGCCAACATTCTGGAAAAGAATAAAGCTCAGTGACGCACCAAGTACAGGAGTTGGGGAATCTCTTAGTCAAGCTAGAATGCAAACTTCATACACAAATTGGATAAACAAGTCTGAAAAGGTGAGTTTTCAAATGGTGATAGATATAAACTATGCTATTTTATGACTTAACCATTTCAGAGAGTGAATTCCAAAGAGTAGGGAGCGCAACTGAAAAAGCACGAGTTCGAGCATGAGTTTTAACCCTGGGAACAGACAACAAGTGAAAACCAGATAAACGGAGCTCTATAGGCTCGGGTGCTAGAGATAGGTTTCTAGGATAGATATAGACGATATCTTGGTTTTTATATCCAGGTTTTTGAAGATGAGGAATCCAATGATGACACTGATAAATCCCTATGACATTTGGTAAATCGTAATTCAAAATGGCTCTCATTGAAACCAGCGAAAACGCATTTTCTGCCATATTTTGACTTTCAGGACAAGTAGATAATTGCTCATGGGCTATAAGCCTTCATTATGATATATGTAATTTAGCCTGGTGTTATTTAGTACCTGGTGGCCATCTTGGAATTTAGAATGGTTGCCAATATTACCAGATTTTGTATTGTTGTCAGTCATAACTACAATAAAAACCATTCCATTATGTGCCATTTAACATATATATGGACTTATTTTGAGATAAATACCTTTATATAAAGTTAAAATACGAGCATCCAACAAAACAAAAGCCAAACGACAAAAAGGAGAACTCAGCTCAACTAGAAGTATAATGGCAAGAAATACTATGATGATTATAACAAATGATGTGAATTATTGTCATAACTACTACTCTAAACAATAACTGTCAATACGAATTATCTGATAAGAATAGTCAGGTTAATTAGTCCACACTATACACACAACCTGTAATAGTTGCACAAGTATTAGGTCAGCTCCAGTGTTATCCTAGATACAGGTTTTACACATTTAGCAATTAATAACAATAACTTTTCTACAATGCTTCAAAATAATAAAATACTGTAAATATCATTTCACAAACTTTCATTGTTCATCACAGGTTACTCATGAACTCATAATAACCAGTTAAGTATATGCAATCTATATATATACTCACATCTAAATCAATCCACAGTATTATCACACGTATATGGCTATGTATTAACGTCTCACATATTTTGCAGTTGACGAAAAATAATAAATAAACTGTAATATGCAAACATACAACGCATAAAATCAGTCCATTACTACCGAAAATATAATATATTGCAAATTTAATTGCATAAAACATCTTTTCAAATCATGGGATACACCAACGATAAATGTTCAGATGCCACTTGATTCTGTTCACTTCAGAGGTGGTATCATCATCAGTTGACAATCTGTCATCTTCCACAGCCACATTGACAGGAATCAATGGCCCTTGGAATCACATGGGTCAGAGTGAAGTCTCAAGCACACAGTCGGGCCAACGTTGATGAACTGAGGAAATATCCTTTGAATCCAATACCATACAGTCTCGGCACAGCTGATGGTTATATGGCAAATCCGGACAAATCCAAAGGGATCCAGTTGCTGGTGAAAGCTGTTAATGATGCTCCACTACCAGCTGATACAAACACCATGTTCAACCAAGATGGCAATGCCATCTTCCATGCTATGACATATATTGTAAACAACTTCTAACTGATTTCTCACTTAAAAGGTCAAATGTTGTGTAATAGTACAAACGTTTGCCGAACTGAATGTTAGGAGCCGCTTTTATAATTTGCTATTTATTCTTTCCTTTTATATAACCTAATTGATTTCCTTATTAAGGTATATGTGTTGTCCATCTGAACGCAGAACACCCAAAACATTGATTGCAATATAATGAACACTTCACGATTGGAATCCTTCCCTCGAAAATATTATTTTCGCTGTCATTAATGATAACTCCTGCAATATTTAATTTACTGGTTCATTGGCAGTCTGTGTCTCATATATTTTATGTTTCGGACTCCCACGTGATGGTACAAATAAATTAACCTATTTTTATCCGTCTACTCGCTGGTGAAAATGGAAAGTATTGTGAGATTCATTTTTAATATGACGCTCACACTTCATAATGAGTCTTATTAGGTAACCGTAATGGATATTAGTTGTTATTGTTGACAATAAAATACAACGAGGAAAAAGTACAAAGAAGCTGAAGGCAATTTAGTAAAACGTCTACAAGAGATTGTATTATGGTGAATTAATGAAATAAGCCAGGTAGTCTTCTTGCGGACATAAGAGATAAAAGGGGAATTCCCAGAAGGGAGCTTAAGAATCCGTCGACGTTTATCATAATATGGACAAATGGGGAGAGATAATTGAATGTGATTGGAGAGACTAGAATCAATAAATAAGTTGGTCATGGCCTCAATAGGAAATGGGGAAATCGTGAGATATCTCCCGAAATTTATATCAAGATATACATGGGAAAGTGAAAAGGTTTGCAATTATGCGTAAGTACACACTTGATGGCACACATCCACACAGCAAAAATAGACTCGCATACATAAACACACGCAATCATACATAGACATATACATTTACATAAATACATACATACATACGGATATATATTTAGATAAGTATTCACTTTTACATACATACATACATACATACATATTAACCACTGCAAATTCTGTCACAAACATCGATATGTTCCTTCATAGGTAATAAGACCAATGCTGTAACATTAATGATTTAAACATTTAATGATTTAAACATTCATATTGATATCTCAATGTGAGACTTTCCTGTTTGTCTGATTTATTCTCGGATGGGATTAAATTTGAAATGAGGCAGCCAATTAAAGGTCAAAACTGATCATGATGATCACGATGATCGTGACGATGATGACGACCTTCTTGAACTTGACTGTGTTCTTGGAAACATTGCGGGTTATTAATTGTTTCTGTAATGACGCAGTTTAGTAATTATGTGACTTTATCTACTTGATAATAATTATCATAAATAATATACTATTGTTAAATAACATCTTAGTTTATAATGGTTGCCTCTGTCTCTAGCTTTCTATTGCCTGATTTTGTTTCTACTGGTCACTTTCATAATTCATTATGTATTTTTTTTATGAAGAACAAATATACTGAAAGTGTCACTGAGACAGTAGCATATAAATATTACGGGTGATGGTAATTCCTCAAAAGTTTATCTTTTTGTCACTTGTAACAAATACTTCATTCGAAATATTTTATTTCGTAGAAATCGAAAAACATAATATTTATCATGATTTATATTTTGAAAACAAAACTGTATCTCATAAAATGCGATCCATTTCTTTCACAAAAGAAACTAAATTAACACTAAGTTGTCAATAAATTAATTACTGACAGATTGACTCAGTAAATGACTGACGGATGGAAGGATGAATTATTGATTGCCTGACTTTCTGACTGATTGAATAACTAACTGACTAATTGACTAATTGACTAATTGACTGACTTACTGACTGACTGGCTGAATAACTCACTAATCACTCACTCACTCACTCACTCACTCACTCACTCACTCACTCACTCACTCACTCACTCACTCACTCACTCACTCACTCACTCACTCACTCACTCACTCACTCACTCACTCACTCACTCACTCACTCACTCACTCACTCACTCACTCAATCAATCACTCACTCACTCACTCACTCACTCACTCACTCACTCACTCACTCACTCACTCACTCAATCACTCAATCACTCAATCACTCAATCACTCAATCACTCAATCACTCAATCAAGCTCTCAACTACTCTCTAAATCACTCACTACGTCAAACCCTCAACCACTTACTGAATCAATTACTTAAGTACTAAAGAAAACACCCGTCGTTTCTGTATTTAAACTCATTCTTTGTGTTCCTTTTCATTCTAGTTTTACAATTATGTTATGCATGTCTACATCAACAGAGATATAAACTCATCATGGATCTAAATAAATCGGCGCATAGACGTATTAAATCAGCAATCATGCGATATAAATACAAATTGTCAACACGCTATTTAAATTATTTAATAATATTAATTTAAAAAGAAGCAACGAAAAATTTCAACCACAAAAATGTCGAGTCGAAAAATGATCTTAATAAACACCCAGCTAACATATAAATTAATGTATTATAATTGTTTTCTTTAGCGCTCATATAATATAATATTTTGAACGTATGATAATTCATAAAACTATTTTGGTAATACCTTGTTTATCGGCTGTAAGTTTAGTTAATATTTACTCCATAAACCTGTCTTTTTTCTGGTGACCTTTTTGCACCTATCATGGCAGGGTGAATGACACTATCTAATTTGTCCTTGGATTACGAGCGATTCCTTGGCGACTATTACAACTATTCTGGTAGAACAGACAGACAGACAGACAGACAGACAGACAGACAGACAGACAGACAGACAGACAGACAGACAGACTACTCATGAAATCCTGTTTATTAAGGAAAACTAATCAAACCCACGCTATCAGCAAAAAGAAGGAAACCAAAGAATGGTAATAACAGGAATCTGCTTCGTTATTGTTTAAGTTGTAATAAGAGCGCGGCTTAGAAAGACGTGAGCCACAGGTACGTCAATTGACGGGAATACGAATGGGTAGAGTACTGTCTCCTGCAGAAACTGTGTAGCGATCCCAAGGTAAACACGCAGTAGATAAGATAATAATTCGGGTAGAGATATTTAATAAAATCATATTTTTAATTATTAACATTAATCAAATTTGAATAGACGATATTCATATGTCGAAACGAAGCTAAATAAATAACAGCTAGAATGATTGGAGATAGATACCGTTAAAATATTAGAACTACGAGGTCTTAATAAGAAAAGGTACAAAGAGATTTAGAAACAATCACAAATTGATGAGTCAGTACCGTTTGTGGTACCGGAGTATACCATTCCATTATCCAAGTGAAGTTATCCTGTATACAACCAATTACTTAGATTAACCCATTTTCCATTCAGGCTAACTTCAAGTAATATATATGTGTATGGTGATGTTTGATAATGGATGATGATGATGATGATGATTGGTGTTTTACAGCCACTTTTGTGCACATGGTAGGCTAGGCTAAATGGGCCGAGCGACCTCCAAAGATAATTAGGCGAAGTCAAAGATGAAACAACCTTCAGATATGCTCACGCCGAGATTCGAACACGGGTGATAATGATCTGTTATCCAACACGTTACCGCTAGACCACGGAGGCGCCCCCTGTTTGATAATGGGACAATTGTAACAATATAACAAGAAAAACCTGCAAGTCACCATACTACATGAACTCTATCTCACTGAATTAAGTATTCCAATTAACAAATGTTAAATAATATCCCGATGAACTTAATTTACTCAATTATGATTCATCATGGCACTAAAAAAGATAACACTATTACCACGTGACATGTCTATGTTATGAGTAAACTCTATTGTTGTGATTCATCACTGACCGAAATCTAGGTAAAGTGAAATATTTCTGTCTTCGATTTGGCAACCAAATATATCATCAAAGTTCAGTGTCTCTGTTGGTAGTTCGTTTAGATCGATGAAGTATACGTGTATGTATGTATGTATGTATGTATGTATGTACATATTTTATGCGTGAGTGCATGCGCGTGTGTGTATATGTGTGTTAATATCCATGTATGTGTATCTCTATGGTCTTACCTTTGTCTCCCAAGAATTACATTCTTTATCTGTTTGCTTGATGATCTAGTAGTAGTAGTAGTTGCTGGTTTTCTTACTGGAGATGATACTACTACTACAACTACTACTTCTACCACTGCTACTACTACTATTACTCGTACTACCACTATTAATAATAATAATAATAATAATAATAGTTATATGTAGTATGTAGTAAAACTGTACTGTTTCTACATCATGCTCATTGTTTGTTAAATATCTCCATTCTTCTATGGTCAAGTTATCGTTGTTATCAGGGATCATTGTAGCCAACACCTCACGTCCAGTATCTAACACATTAATCCAGAGACCACTTTTTAGATCTGGATCCAGTATCAGTATTAAGACGGCAAATAGATCAACGGGCAGCTCCGTAATAACAAGATCGATGTCCAACGTCGACGATGACGTAACCGACGATGAGATCCATGTCTTCTGTTAGTTTGTACCTGTAAATAACGTACAACGAGATCGAATAGTGCTGTTGAGGAGATGTTCAGGGGATGTCCAGATGATGTTCAGGCGATGCTCAGATGATGTTCAGAAGATACCATCAAACAGAAGGATTTCTCTGTCCGAGAGGTTGTATGATCATCTGCGACAGTTTAGCTGAAGCTTCTTGAAATCGTTCAACCGCCATGTCTCTGTTATTTTAATGCATCTATCAGTTGCCTGTATCTAGTTCCTAGGGTTCTGTTCCGTAAAGGATTTTTTAAATATCTTTTTCATTAAATAAAAGCCTACATTTAAAAGTTAAACTTAACTAATTCCAGCTCGCCCGAGGCTAGTTGAAACATAAAAGGCGAATAGTTTATCGGGTCGTACCAACCTGGTATCCGAGTGGCAATTTTGGTGCCGGTAATAAATTTAATATAATTAACTTTAATGTTATTTTAGTTTGTCAGATTTTATCTGTTGGTCTGTGAGCGAGTACACTGTTTGTGATGTTCTGTTGAGTTCGTGAAGTATGTGCGACATTTATCCGACCAATAATAGAGACGCCATTTACGCTAGATCTTTATTATCGGGATTTACATAATCCATGTATTAACGGTATTCCATATTTCATTATTATACGCATATATTGTACATGGATGACGCTCATAATACAAAAACTGTTCCGTATTTTGTATTGATTGGTCGAGACCGCAGAGTTGTCATTGTTCCACCTGAACTCGATCTAGTTTAAGTGCAAGTATGCATCGTCCATAGTGGCTAACTGTTGTTTTAACATTAAATAAGTACAGTCCAAACTAAATGAAATGAAATGTGTGATACACATGAATGTATACATCGCCGACAGGAAATTAACAATGTTAATTGCGTATACTTGGCTTTGTAGTAAATTTGCGTAATCTAATTGAAAAAGGTCGGCTATTATTCAGAAATAATAGAATATCTTTCTCTAAAGTTTACAATTTAATGTTAGGTTTATACCACTTTTATAAGCTCGGACCATTAACATGTCGTATCTCCAATAAGATTCATTCAAAACTCTACGTCAGACACTGTCGTATCATCCGTCTGCATACGTGGCCTACAAAGATATCTGACGTCTTTGGTGATGAGGATATTGTAGCCATTGTGAATAAGCGCTTCAGACTGCAGGGTAGAAGTTAAAGGGATAGAACCAGATTAGACTACGTTAAAGTGCCTGATCGACAAGATCTACACAGATATGAGAACAGCTTTGACCTGGAAGAAAGTTAATCGTAGGCGAGACAATAAATGTAAAAATATTCAAGACTGACTGGAGAATCTGTCTGCAGATCAGCTAACTGTTGTTCTGGGGTTCCCTACTATCCCAGATTTCGACCAATGTGAGACCATACATCTGTGGAACATTCATGGCCGATGCATACTCCGAGGAGGAGTGAATTCTTTCTACATTTTCTTACATATATGTTATGCCTATGAATGACTCTTAAATATTATTTTAAAGTTTTTTATTAAAAAACTTTGTTAAGAAAACGTTATCTTTAGTTTGAGTTTCTTTTGGAATTATATAAGGTTTGCAGCTTCGCTAAGGAATAAGGTTTACTGAAACTTCATAAGGGGTAGTAGGTTTTTATTCGATCACTAACCCAACTGGCTGATAGGCCATTTCAGATAGTTTCAAGGCCTGTAACATACCTTGTGATATGTTATTTTATCTTAAATCTTTTACTTTATTTTATTATTTGGGGACAATACCCATTTCAAATTATTATAATCACATATTTTTAATGTTGTATGTATCTAAATATCGTAATAGATGTGTATTTACCTGGATCACTTTGGAATGACTACCATGTGGGTGGTTAATCATATAGCATAGTATGCACGCGTGATCAGTATTAGTTCACATAAAGTTATGACGTAACACACAACTGAATACATAATTAGGCCCAACAGAAACTGGCAAGAGAACTGACTATTCATAAAGAAAGATGCAGTAAATTGGCTCGTGATCGCTGTCAAAGCTCTGAATTTCTGTGCTCTATTGATTAAAATATCCATGTTTTGTGATATCATTAACGTTTAATAACATCCCAATATTAAATGACTGACTGAACACTAATTAGTTTCTATTTGAGAGTAATTACAATGATAGATAGACATTTCATGTATAGTATGTATAATGGATTCGAATTCGTACATTATTTTGCGAAATTGGCGAAATAATCTCATTTACAATAACAAACTGCTAAGTGGAAAAAAATTGATTTCTTTGCCATTTTTGACAATTAGAAATATGTTTATATGTAAACAATAACTTGTTTTTCTAGGAGCGAAATAGATCAACTCGATATCGTTACAACCAATTATCTATAACACAGCAACGTGTTTCAGTAAAATAGGACATCTCAGACTAGAGGAAAACAAGAAATATCATAAATTAAAATTGTTTAGAGATAATTCGATGATGAAGCTCTAAGTTTTGTCTTGCTAGAACTTTGTAACTACGTTATTGCGTTATTTAGACTTAGTAGATGGCACACTTTATTTAATGGTACAAATTTATTATCAAATGTTAGGGTCAGCTTTTATAGTCTGTTATTTATTCGTTGTACATATGTAACATAATTCATTTTCTCCTTACAAATTACATTTGTTGAGTCTGGGTTTAGGACGCTCCTTGTGACATCATGAACACATCACTTGTGGGATTCCCCCCTTGAAAGCATTATTGTTCAGTGGAGGTCTTGTTTCGGACTCTGAGGCGATCGTACCACGTAATACTCTCGACGGCTATTGTTATATCCAAATAACACAAAACATAAACCATTTTTATCCGACTATTCGTCGTCGAAATTGGAAAGAAGTGAGAGACTCGTTTTAATAGGACAATCAGAATATATAATGAGTCTTATTAGGTAACCGAAATGGACAATGCCTGTTATTGGTGGCCATAAAATACAGCGATAAAAAGTACAAAGAGACAAAAGATTATTTGGACAAAACATCTACTGGAGGTTGTATTATAGTCAGCGAAGGAAATAAGTCAAGTAGTCTTCTTGTATACATGAGTGATAAAAGGAATTCCCATAAGGGAGCTTAAGAATCGGCCTACGTTTATCATAATATGGACAAATGGGCAGAGAGATAACGGAATGTGAATAACAAGACTGGACAATGGCGGAATCAATAAATGGGGTTGGACATTGGAATAATATAAACTATTATATTGATATCTCCATATGTGACCGTTTTATCTCTTTGTCTTCATTTATTCTTGAATAGGACCCTGTCTGAAACAAGGTGGCCAATTAAAGGTCACAACCGATGATAATGATGATGGGATTGTCATGTTGGCAGTGTCCCTGACGTTTCCTTAGCTCATTTACTCTGTTGTGTGTACAAAAATAACTTTATTTATCACTTTATAGAGAATTAGCCTCTCTTTTCAAATACAGTCATCATTACTACCTTTATGACAAATGTCAGGGGAATATGATACCTATATCTTATCTATAAATTATCACAACAAAATATATTAATATTCTAGGACGAAACTGGTCTGATGATTACGAATGGTCATCGTTTGACCAATTATTATTTTCCAAACAGACAACGTTTTGGCAGCATTTTCTCTAATAATCGAAGTTTATTCAAGTCATATTGTTGATTTCATGTAAACAAATTACAAAGTCTCCCTGCCATCAGAATTATTGATACGTTTTAGTTATTATGTGCGTTTGTCTAATTGATTTTCTACGTCGAAAGGACTCTATCTAGCTTTTTATTGCCTTATTTTGCTTCTAATGATCACTTTCCTAATTCATCATGTATTTTTACTGAATAACAAATATACTGAAACAGTCATTAATTCTTAGTATATTATTAGTCCGTGTCGTATTAACCACGGAATAATTACTTCTTCGAGCAGACGTTACATATGTCATTCAAGAGCAGTAATGTTAATAAAAGGTGCCTAGTGTCAAGATAAAGTAATTTTCTGATAATCTGAGTGGTAGTTATAGTAATATGCCGTGATAGCGCAGTTAGTTAGAGCGTAGGACTCGTAGCCGAACGGTACCGGGTTCGAGGCTCCGTGAACTGCAATGCTGTGATGTGGCGACTGGTTCACTCATCCATAAACAAGAGTACCTGACAGGACGCGATGGCTATGTGTTTGAGTAACGTTTTGCGCCTATAATGGCAGCATGCGTTGTATGCTCTCTTGGCAGTTGAGATGTGTGCTGGGTGGAAACAGGTCTGAGTCAGGGATAATAATACTGTACAGCGCCTCTGAACAGGGTTACTTGGTTCTGGCGCTATATAAACATGCATTATTATATTATTATGTGCAAAATAAAAATAAACCAATATTTTTAGTCTATAATGAGCATTTTTGCCAAATTACTCAAGCTCTGCGTTAACGCAGTTTATGATATTTTATAGTAATTATCTACAATGTTATATATCATTTATTGTTAAAATGTGATTCAATATCTATATAACATCCACATAATACATTGAACCTGACATCGGTGTCTCCAGCAGGTGATGGAGGGCATTCCGATGAACCAATAGATAGTTGGCGCCTTTCATGGGTACAGCTCTAACCTATTTCTTTTTACTATCGGAAATAAAATAAATTAGCAATAAGTTGTCAATAAACCTTGTACGCTTGAATAGTTAACTAGGTGATGGATAGCTATTCAGATTCACACCAATGATTATGTATCGTGATGTTACTCGTAAACTGTCTGGAAAGCGAGATTAGTTTTGCAGAAAATAAACGAACTACTGTATCATTTAAGGTATTAAGTTACTGATATTACGATACAAGAGATATAACTTTACCTTTGGCGGTTAAGTAATTTTGAATCGTCGTAAGACTAACTCATAACAAATTACTGACATACTGACTGATCTACGGACTGACTAACCCCTCTAACAAATTTAATTACTGAAAGTAACACTGATGACAACACTGACAATAATATTAAAGACGAAGTGAACTTAATAAACTGCCGATACGAGTGAACCTATTCGGAGACACGAAACAAAAGGTAAACAAAGAAAACCAAAGGGTATTGCAACCAACAGTAGGCGTAAAGAAAATGAATAAGCTAAAATGTCAGCCACAAAAAGTCAAGTCAAACAATTTTCTTAATAAACACCGCTATAATAAATCAATTAAAGTACACTAGTTCTAGGTATCATATTTAACCTTTTTGCACTTATCAACATTTCGTAATTGACATTTCATAATCTGTCCTTGAATTGCGGATGTTGATGAACGGACAAAAGATAGCACGACACGTTTTGTGTTCATATGTAAGATGACTTTCTTTATTCGCCCACAGACAGACAGGCAGACAGGCAAATAAACATAGAGACAAACAGACAGAAAGACAGACAGACAGACAAACAAACAGATAAATAGACAGACATACAGAGAGATAGACAAATAGACAGACAGATAGAAAGAAACACAGACAGACATATAGAGAAGAAAACAGATAGCCAAACATAGAAAGACAGACAAACAGACAGTCAGATTATTTATGAATTGTCGCTTATTAAGCAAAACGTACACTAAAACCCCAGACGATCAACATAAAGAAGGAAACTAAAAAATGGAAAGAACAACAGCCTGCATCCAACGATTAAAGTGGTATTCCCCGGCGGGAATTCCAGTTTCTCAACACACAGTTTAATTCATTTATTATTTAGCTATCTTCGTGATGGATAGGTAGTGGCTTTCATTGTTGAAGTTGTAATAAGAGTGCAGTGTAAAAAGACAGGGGCCATCAATGCCCTAATTAAAGGGAGAAAAGGGAATGCGAATGTGAATAATTTCTGACTGTCTTCTGTCCAGCTGTATAACGATCTCAAATGCAACATGTCATATATATTCATTCGTATGCCAAAGGAAAGTTAAATAAATTAAAACTAGAAATATCTTTGACATAGACCCTTCAAGCATTAGAACCAGGAAGTCTTAATATTGAATGGTACTAAGAGATTTAGAAGCAAACAAATATTGATGAAGCCGTATCATTTGTGATACTTCGGTATATCATTCCATTCTTCAAGTTATCCTGTATACAGCCATTATTTAGATTGACCTTTCTTACCATTCACGCTACATTCAAGTGATATTGATATGTCGATGTTTGATAATGGAACAATTGTAAGAATATAACAAGAAAAAATGGATAAATAAACTTTTAAATATCAACTTCATCAGATAAATTTTAACAGAAATGGATATTATACACATGATTGAAAAACGAGCCCCTAGATATTAATTAATTACCAAATTGGACTAGAAGGAAGTGATTCTTTAATAGCTTTTGAATGTACTTATTGTTCTTGCTACCCTGATGTTGCTGGGAAGTTCATTCCACAAACTTGAAGCGGCATGATTAAAATAACTAGTATTATGTATAGTTTAATAAGTAATTGTAATTTTCAGAGTAGGATGAAAATATTCAAATAATGACACTAAGAAGCCGTTATCTCCCTGTTTTAGGCCAAATTTCAATAATTTAACATCTAAACAAAGATAGAAGAAAATAATACCTACATACATACATACATACATACATACATACATACATACATACATACATACATACATACATACATACATCACTGCACTCTGATGCTTCTGTGAAATATGTTACTTAAAATGATATTAAAATGATATTAATATCCTAGAACAAATCTGGTCTGGTGATTATGAATCTAACGTTGTTCATCGCTTGGCCAATTATTATTGTCAAAATAGACAACGTTATTGTCAACATTATCTCTAATAATTGAAATACCTTGAAGTCATATTGTTGACGTCATCATCATAAATAATGACACGGTTTAGTAATTTTGTGACTTTGTCTACTTGATGATAATTATTAAAAGTATTTGATAAAATGCGACCCATTTCTTTCGGAAAAGAAACTAATTTAATAATAAATTGTCAATGAATCCTGTACCATTTGATATGTGACGAGGTGAATCATCTCCAATCATTGTTATGTTATTGATGAACGATATAGTAAAACGACATTTGCTTTGAAAGAAAATAAACATAATAATGTAACATTTAAGGTGTTCTATTCTGTTCTGTGACACAATAATCTACTGTTAGAGTACTCGAATCACCGACTGACTTACTCATCAATCGACTTAATCACTGACAGTGACACTGACAACAGTGCTTAAAATTAATCTGATAATATCAAATTCAAGGTGCCCTTAATAAAGCATCAATACTAGTAAACCTATTCTGAGACAACAACAACAACAAATCTGAAACGAAGTGCATCAGAAGGTATAACAACCAATAATAGGTTAAATATTAATTAATGAAAAAGAAAACTAAACAGATAAGAATTTCAATTTGTATTTCAAATTATTTATCGTATAAATTAATATGAAGTGATTTAATATCGGAGATAATTCCATGGAAATTGTTCATTTTCACTAAAACTGGCAAGTTTCTGGTAAAGACAAATGATTCTTTTTAGCTAAATAACGACCCATTGCCTAATTGATTAATTACTGACTGAATGACTCAGTAAGTGACTCACGGATAGACGGATGAATAATTTATTGCCTCACTGCCTGACTTCCTTCCTACAAGACGTACTTACTGACTGACTGACAGACACACTGACTGAATGACTGCCTGACTGACAGAATGACTGACTGTGTAACAAACTGAATGATTGACTGACTAGCTGGCTGACTGACTGACTGACTGACTGACTGACTGACTGACTAACCGACTGTGTAACAGACTGAAGACTGACTGGCTGACTGACTGACTGACTGACTGACTGACTGACCACTGAGTCACTCACTCACTCAATTACTCATTCATTCACTAATCCATAACTCAACCACTCATTGAATGACTCGCTTAAGCGCTCACTCAAGTACACGCTCAAGCAATCTAAGACCTCAACCACCCACTCACTCAATCATTCAGTCAAACGATCAACCAGTATCTCAACAACTCAAATAACTCACTGAACCACCCACTCAACCACTCGTTTACGCACTCACCACCCACTCATCCACCCACTCATCCACCCACAACAATCAGCTATTTATTTACTCCCTTTCTAAATGAAACAGTTTGGGAGTATTGTTGTCGTGTGTAAGATTTCCATTTAATATAGAATAATTATGCTGATATTAAGATAATACAACAGAAGTGATCTGCGAAATATATGTTTAAAAAATAAGTAGATCGTATATTTAAAACGTCAATATTTATAGTTTAAAGCATTATGTTTGGTAAGTATAATGGAAATTCATATTTTAACTGTTTTAAATCACTAGTTACTGACCAGTTGTTTCTGTATTTAAACTCATTCTTTGTGTTCCTTTTCATTCTAGTTTTACAATTATTTTATGCATGTCTACATCAACAAAGATATAAAATCACCATGGATCTAAATAAATCGGCGCATAGACGTATTAAATCACTTAAATATAAATATAAATCATCAACGGGTTTTATAGATTATTTATTATTATAATTAGAAAGAAGCAAGCAAAAATGTCAAGCATAAAAAGTTCAAGTCGAACAATCACCTTAATAAACATCACGCTAAGATATAAATTATAGTAATGTGGTTCTTATATTTAACACTCATATAATAGTATATTTTGAACATGTGATAATTAATACAACCATTTTAGTAATACCAGATTGTTTATAGATGGTAAGTTTCTTAATATTTATTCCATAATTCTCTTTTTCTCCCGGTAAAAATTTTCACCCTAAGAACATTTTGTTAATGATGCTTCTTAATTTGTCTTTGAACTACGAGAGATCATTCGGAGACTACTACATTTATTCTAGTCGAACAGTCAGAAAATAGTACGACACATTTTGTGTTCAGATCTAAGACGACTCTCAGACAGACAGACAGACAGACAGACAGACAGACAGACAGACAGACAGACAGACAGACAGACAGACAGACAGACAAACAATGACAAACAGACAGATAGACAGAAGGAAATATTAATGATTAAATCCTAAATATTAAGCAAAGAATGGAAATAACAAGTGTCTACTTCCAACAATGCCACGGCATGTCTACTGACGAGTAAAAGGGATAATCCTCCAGGGGAATTCCAGTTTGTCAACATCATGTAATTGAGGTAATTAATTATTCAGCTATCTTCGTGTTTGTTACGCAATGGATATTTTGTGTAAGTTGTAATAAGAGCACGGCGTAGAAAGCCAGTCGCCATTTAAGTGGAAAACAAGGAATACTAATGGGTATAATTTATACCTGGCTTGTGATGAAACTGTGTAGCGATCCAAGGTAAACACTCAGTATATATGAGTTATTTAATAACATCATATATTTAATTATTCGCATTAATCAATTTTGAATAGATGATATTCATATGCCCAAGAAAAGCTAAATAAATTACAGAATATTCTGATAAACGTAATTTACTCAATTCTGATTCATCCTGGTACTAATAAAGATAACACTATTATCATCTGACATGTTTATGTTATAGGTAAGCCCTTTTGTTATGTTTCATCACTGACCGACGTCTAGGTAAAATAAGACAATTCTGTCTTCGATTTCGCCACCAAAAATATCATCAAAGTTGAATGTCTGTATTGGGAGTACTCTTAGGGCGATGACATATACAGATGTCATTAACATCCATAACCTATACATCTATAAATAACATTATCTACTACATGAGATGAATTTACAAAACAATGTAAACAAATATCTTATCTTTGTCCCCCTTTATATTGTTTTATTTAATGTCTGCCGCAATTCATATATTGACCCAATTCTTATTTTTTATCAATTCGGTTAATATTGTAGTATTTTAATCACCGCTGCCGCTGCTGTTATTAGTCTGTTATTTCTATTACTAGTATTAATAATAATAATAATAATAATTAACCTATATGAATGGGAGTAGATCGACGGGCAGTTCCATAATAATATCTGGAACGCCTTACTCCATCTGGACAGGACTAACATCATAGAGACATCCAGACTCCGGTAATAGGGGGCGCCATTACAGCGTTATAGCCACGTGTCAGACCGGATGGTCCAGAACGAGCTGTTTCACTCAAAGAGAACACACACGAAATGAGAGATGTTCACCTTCACACTCAGCATTCAGACCTTGATCCAGGAGAAGTCCAGCCACTTTGAGCTGACTACCGTATAGCTGGTTAATTATAATACACATTAAGTACACATGCTCAGAGTTGGCACACGAGGGAATGATGACGTCACACATAATTGGGCAAAACAAGGCCATACGACACTGATGTTAATGACGTCAGTATATAACTTCTGCCCGGCAGAAATTGCTGAGTGAAAATGGAAAGAACCAATATCAAAATTTGATACCTTATATTAGCTGCTGATTATTGTCAGGATCTGAATCTCCGTGTACGTGCAATTTAAATATCCATCTATTGCATTGCCATTAGCTTTTAATAATATCCCAATAATAAATGGCTGGCCCTAGACGCTCATTAACTTGTATTTAAGGATAAAGTTTGGCATTTTATGCGTACTCCTAATTATGGATTCATACCTTGTACGCTCGTTCGTTTATTTGGCTGATTAGTCTAATTTAAATTAATGAAGACGTGTAAACAAGAACGCGTTTTAATCGAAACTGTTATAAATAACTTTATAATGTTGATACTGTTAAAACGAACTTTTATTTTGCTATTCGTTTTTATAGATTCACCCTTTTGTATTATAATAATGATGTCCATGTTGTGACTGGAGTCAATTCACGTTAATGACCAGCTGGATCTTGTGACAGTAACCATAGTATCTTAATAAAATATTTGACTGAATTTCAAATTATTATCATAATTGTATGTGTGCTATATTATTATTTTTGTTATAAATTAAAAATTTAATTTACATCATTTTGCTAACAACATATTAATATTCAAATATTTAAATACTGCTGTTTAAAGGTCAAATTTGTACGCGTGTTATTTTAAATGGGAATATCGGCTTCGAGCGTTAATGATGCGAAGTTGAAGATGACACATACATCAGTTCTAGCCTAGCGCAGTCCAGAATTGAACCAGATGCTATATATCTATGGCTAATCGCGTTACCTGTTAAGGTATGAAGGCAACACGAAGCATTGTATTCCTCCTCAATTTCTATTTTATCCCTTTTATTCCTTTATTTGTTATTTTAATCTATGTGTCACTGATTTAGATGTATCGCTGTAAGTAGGTCAGTAGGTGTTCTGGTTGGAATTAGTATTATTTATAGTTTGATAAATAATTGTGGTTTTCAGAGTATGATGAAAATACCTAAATAATGGCCTTAATGTATCATTACTTGCCTACTTTTGGGCCACATTTAAACAATTTAACATTTAAATAAAGATAGAAGAAAATAAAATATATATTTAAGAACGTCAAGTTCTTTCTAAGTTAATAGGCATGGAGCCGAAGCTGAGATTCATTAAATTTGAGTGATATTTGCATCTATTTGAATGTTTTTGAATATGCTGAAGCCATTTATGCTCTTCTTAGTCTTCTAAAATAAATAATGAACATATTTGAAGCTATTTGAAGCAGTTGTCTATGCACATATAATTAGGGTACAGTGAAGGGCAAAGTGTAAAGATGTATATTGTCCAGCTGGGCTGCAGCGACCGAGTACATCACATCCACATGCTGCAGTGCACTGGATATTCTTATTGAAGCACAATCATCGGGAAATCCTGCACTTTGACTTGCAATCGCATATCACCATCTTAGTGTTATTTGTTTGCTTGCAACCAGATATTTGCCTAGCACGTATTGCATGAAGTTCCAGGGTATCTTTAGTTGGAGGCAACATTTCCTGATCCTTCTTGGCCTTACCAAATAGCTGCAGTCTGGCATAGTTGGCAGTTCTGGTGTGCTATATAGGTGACAGACAAATTCTTCAACCGGTGCGAGCTGAAAAGAGGTGGGTGCTTCTGGAATACTTTCCAGCGTGACTTCTTCCCATGACCACTGAAGGCTGAAGTAGTGTCACAACCTCTCAATGTATAGAAGCTGAGTAGGTTGTCCCTCATAGGCTGTGTAAGTCGCTGAAATACCTCATGTACTGAGTAATAGTTCCGCTTCTTGGCTTTCCCAGCGATCATCCACACTTCAACTACAGGCATGAAGTACACTAGAAGTAGCAGGACATCTGTGTTTCTACAGATGACTAGTACTGGTTCATATTCTCCGTCAGCTGCTTTAAACGAATGTAGGATTAACCTCGTGTCCGCTTCTTCATGATTTTCTGATAGCTTGGTTTGATCTCTTCTCGTTGACAATCTCTACCATTGATGAATCCGCCTCTCGTCAACATCTCATATCGCTCTTGGTTTCATAAAGAGCAATGAAGGTCCTCAGTACCTATGGGAGTGGGGCGTGTGGTTCTTTAATAAACATGTGAGTTGACTTCTGTTTGCCCACTCTCTTTTTATCGCTATCGAGTCCAGCCCCATATAGCAAGCAAACACAACATCAACTCTGGCTATGCGTTCTCCAGAGTAATGTGTTGCAATTTGCAAGAACACACCAGCTAGGTCGCCAAATGTCTGGCACCCATGGAACTTCCCAGGGGACTGAATCAGTGCATACCTATCAATCAGCACACAGGTCGTCATGTCAGCATCAGGAACATAAGCAGAGGGAATGTGAAGTCCAGCCATCAAGATGCTAATCAAGTTTGCGTTCGATGTTGTGTTAATCTCACCTACAGGCTTTGGTAATGATTATGAGAATGGAGAGAGCTCATGCTTAAGCACATTCACCATATCTACCCTTGAGCTTGTGAAAACAAGATTGAGTAGACGCTGCAGTAGCGCCTTGGAATCTTTGATTGTTTTTCTACATTCTGTGTAGCTGACACTTTAGCTCTATACAAGTCAGTAAAGTCGTTGAGTGATGCTTCTTTCACATTGGTGATAACTGCCTGCATTCCTCTCTCTTCTACAGTTAAAAGATCATGGACCACTTTAGTTGGTGCAGTATCTTTTGTTACCAGGGAAAGCAGAGGTTTTGAGTCTCTGAGTAGGTATCTCCATTCTCTTCTGTTGATTTCAGATGTAACTTGAACACATCAGATCCTCTGTTTGCTTCTTCACATCATCAGCATCACACCTTGTTCGAGATGGAAGACTACCAGAAAGGCAGAAAACACTCCCCTCATCGACATCTTCTATATTAAAGGGTGACCTGGTTTCTTGTGAAATGCGCAATCATTCTGACCATGTGACACAAAACTTGTCTCTGGTTTGGTCGTTTCTTGTGATGTCGATGATGCCATTATGTATCTTGGATTTGCTGTTGATTCATTCAGTTACCTGATCACCAAGAACTTGGTTGAATCACCTTTTGGTCCTCTTCACTACAAAGTTTCCTTCAAAAAACTCTGCAAGGACCTCTGGCTCTATGTTCGCGAGGAATTGCATGTCTGCAATGTAAACTGGCACCCTACTGTTCATAGTTTATTTGTTCATATATTGTGAGCCAGAGCATCATCCCAGTGAATGATGAAGTCCAGCAGGATCTCAACCATGCTCAAATAAGTTGATCACAACATGAAAGTTTGGATTGTCAGAGTGGGCTTGATCAAACTTTTCATTGAGGAACTCTGCTTGTTCATTACGAAGTGCATATGAGATGTGGTCGATTACAGTGCAGATAATTTTCTCTAAGTCAGCGTTGTTGTACTTCTTCAACACCTGACCCACACTTTGAGCGAACGCTTCAACTGTCACATGATATTTATGGCCATATTCATCCAGCTTTGACTTGAATATTGGCCACCTGAGGTGTCAGAGAGCTTCGTAAGTTGGTGTGCTCTGACAGCACGGTATATACACCTGCGTCATTCCATTAGTCATCCTTTCCTGCACTGTCCATGTGTTGGACAAATTTGCTTTTGAGGAAGTTAAAGCAGATGTGGAGTCCTCCATTGAGAAAGATGCCACTTTCAAACCTGGGATTTCCCCACACCAATTCCTTGCCCCGGATGTCCAGCGGTTGATCAGCAGTAATAATTGTGTGCTTCTGGCCCATGCGGTGTGACATGGCCATAAAGCAATTGATCACTGTGGTGAGTATATCGTTGTCATCTGCTGGTACCTGTGGTTGTTACGGAGGGCGGGGTGGGGGAGATAATGACACTGGTGGCTTTGTTCATTGCTCCCGAGGAAGGGGCAGTGTGTGTGTGTGTGTGTATGTGGTATGTGGCCTGATCTACATGTACCCGTACACATAATGACTGTCATCTTCAGGATTGTGTTTAAAATGGCCCAAACTAAGATAATAGTATACTGTATAGGATTTAGGATAGGATAAATGGTGTCAGCATGCTTGAAAACATACGAACATACACTAAGATGACCCAAATCGAATGATTATTATCAAAGTTATGTAAAAAAGTACAAATTTAGCCACCATTTGAGGAAACAAACGGACACCACCTGACATTGAAACCTAAAATTGAAAATCACATCCACTTACGTCACTTTTGTCATCCTATGAATGATTGATTCCACATGGATGTCTACTATTAACAAATGATGCCGTTAAAAAGTTGTACATGCCCTTACCAGGTTTGGCTCGTCTGCTATAATCCTCAAACATTTGACATGTCGGAACATTGTAATTAATTTATTGTGTTCTTTAGATTTAGGAAATGACACACTTATGTAAGAGTACACACTTTTATTTAAACAAATGTCAGGGGCCGCTTTTATAATTTCCTATTTATTCTTTCCTTTTATATAACCTAATTGATTTCCTTCAGAACAAGTTATATGTGTTGTGCATCTGAAAGCAGAATACCCAAAACATTGATTGCAATGTAAAAACACTTCACGATTGGAATCCTTCCCTCGAAAATATTATTTTCGCTGTCATTAATAACTCCTGCAATATTTTATTTAATGGTTCATTGGCAACCTGTGTCTCATATAATTTTTTGTATGATTTTATGTTTCGGACTCCCACACGGTCGTACCAAGTAATACACGGCACCGCCATTGTTAGGTACAAATAAATTAACCTATTTTTATCCGTCTACTCGCTGGTGAAGATGGAAAGTATTGTGTTATTCATTTTTAATATGACGATCACACTTCATAATGAGTCTTATTAGGTAACCGTAATGGATATTAGTTGTTATTGTTGACAATAAAATACAACGAGGAAAAAGTACAAAGAAGCTGAAGGCAATTTAGTAAAACGTTTACAAGAGATTGTATTAAAGTGAATTAATGAAATAAGCCAGGTAGTCTTCTTGCGGACATAAGAGATAAAAGGGGAATTCCCAGAAGGGAGCTTAAGAATCCGTCGATGTCTATCATAATATGGACGAATGGGGAGGGATAATTAAATGTGAATGGAGAGACTGGAATCAATAAAATAAGTCAGTTATGGTCTCAAAGAAAATGGGGTAATCGGGAGATATCTCCAGAAATTTATATCAATATATAAACGAGATAATGAAAGGGTTTGCTACTATTCGTAAATACACACTTGATGGCATTCATATATATACTCACATAGCCCGACACACACATAACCACACATAGACACATACATTTGTACACAAACTTGAGTGCATTAACCTATGCATGCATCCACACATACATACATACATACATACATCCACACATACATACATACATACATACATACACACACGCGTACACACATATATACATATTAACATACCTACTAATGATGATGCGCCCTGATGATGCAGTGGGTAGAACATTCCGCTACAAACCACTAGGTTATGGATTCGTATAACTGACGTTTATCCATTGATATTATCCTCCACAGGTAATAAGGTAAATACTCTTACAATTGACTTTAGCGGCTTTTGTTAATGATATACACCTTCATACTAATATCTCAATGTGTGACCTTTATGTCTGACTGATAAATTATATAATATAATTATATTTGAAATAAGGCAGCCAATTAAAGGTCACAGCTGATGACGAAGAAGAAGATAATGATGATGATGACCTTCTTCAACTTGTCTGTGTTATTGGAAACATTATTTGGTTATTAATTGTTCTGCTGAGCAGCAGGTATATATGCACGGCCATTGTGATATTGTTATTAGCTATATACGTCTCGCATCATGTTTCAAATGCTAGTCGAATGCGTGTTTCATCTTTCACTTCGCCTCATTACATTTGAACGTTGCTTGGATTATACAATCGATGGTGTGTAACAAAAATGGCTGTATAAGTACATTTTACAATCGTTCTTCAATACAATCATGGTGAGTAGGTTTATGACAGGTCTCTCTGAAATATCTTACTGATAATGATATGTTTCTCGACAAACTATCATGATTAAATATAATAATACCGTAGGAGGAATCTGGTCTGGTGATTGTGAATCTAACGTTGTTCATCGCTTGGCCAATTATTATTGTCAAAATAGACAACGTTATTGTCAACATTATCTCTAATAATTGAAATACCTTGAAGTCATATTGTTGACGTCATCATCATAAATAATGACACGGTTTAGTAATTATGTGACTTTGTCTACTTGGTGATAATGATCATAAATAGTATACTATTGTTAAATATCTTAGTTTAAAATAGATGCCTCTGTCTCTAGCCTTTTATTGTCTGGTTTTATTTCTACTGGTCACTTCATTATGTATTTAGTTTTTATGAAGAATAAATATACTGAAAGTGTCACTGAGTCAGTAGCATAAAAATATTCCGGGTGATATTAATTCCAAAGTTTCTTTTTTTCACTTTTGATATATATATATATATATATATATATATATATATATATATATATATATATATATATATATATATATATATATACTTTATGTGAAACAGTTTGTGTCATTAAAGAGCAATTACGGTAACAAAGAGTGTTTTGATCTAAAGAAATATTAGTATTATATTAATCTCGGTGATATCAAGAGAAATCAGGATCTTAAGTCGATGATTTTAAGACTTTCAAATCTTGATTAACTGACTGATTAACTGACTAATTGACTACTTAATGACTAATTCATTCACTCACTCACCCGCGTCACACATATTAGGAGCAGTAATGGCGAATCCGTCTGAGACACAAACTGAGTCCATTTTAGTTTAGTGTTTAGGTATAACACTGACAACTCTGTGACGTTGAACAGTCAATACAATAATACGGAACAGAATACTCGCTCACAAACCAACAAATAAAATCTGATAAAGATAAAGAACATTAAGGTAAATTATATTACATTTATCATCAGTAAACTACCATCGTCAGCAAAATTACCACTCGCCTATCGGGCTGGTATGACATTATAAACTACTTGCCTTTTATGTTTCAACTAGCCTCGGGTGAGCTAGAGAGCGTTAATTTTAAGCTTTGTATGTAGGCTTTATTTAATGAAAAGGATATTTAAACAAATCCTTTATGAAACGGAAGCCTATCAACTAGAGACAGCCGACGTAAAATAACACAGACATGGCAGTTGAACGATTTCAAGAAGCTTCAGCTAAACTGTCGCAGATTATCATACAACCTCTCGGACAGAGAAATCCTTCTCTGTGATGATATATTCTGAACATCATCTGAATATAATCTGAACATCATCCGGACATCCCCTGAACATCTCCTGAACAACGCTATTCGATCTCGTGGTACGTCATTTACACATACAACCTAATAGGAGACATGGATCTCGATATCGATCTGGTCCATGTTATCATCGGTTACGTCATCGTCGACGTCATATTCGGCCTCATTGGTTAATTGTCGAGTCTTGGTTGTAGAGGGCACCACCAGCTCGATGACATCAGACCAGTCTAAAAGGAGTTGGACATCGATCTAGTTATTACAGAGCTGCCCCTTGATGTTGGACGTGAGGTGTTGGCCAAGTAGTAGTAGAAGTAATAGTCATAGTACAAGTAGTAGAAGTAGAAAAAGTAATAGTAGTAGTAGTAGTACAAGTAGTATAATCATCTACAGTAAAACAAATCAGCAACTACTACTACTACTACTACTAGACCATCAAACAGACATATAAAGAGTGTGACTGTTGGCAGATAAATGCAAGTACGTAGAGATACACTCACAGAGATATTGTCACACACACTCGCGCACACACGAATACACTAACACACACACACACACACACACACATTCTAGCTAGTTAGATAGATAGATAGATAGATGAATATATATATATATATATATATATAGAGAGAGAGAGAGAGAGAGAGAGAGGGGGAGAGAGAGTAAGTGAGTGAGAGGGCGGGGTGGAGGGGGGGAGAAGAGAAAAGTAATTGATTTCCCAGTACCCATGAACTCAGCTAAAATACTTTAATATTAACCGAATTGCAAAACACGAATAAGTTGGGTTACTTTATGAATTGCGGCAGACATTAAATAAAAACAATATAAAGATAGACGAAGCTATGATTTAAATCGTGAACGATGAAGATATTGTTGTTTTACATTGTTTTATAAACTTAACTCATGTAATAGATAATGTTATTGATAGACGTAATTCTAGGTTATGAATGTTAATGATATCCACATATGGCATCGCCCTAAATGTACTAACCAATAGAGACACTGAACTTTGATGATATTTTTGGTGGCGAAATCCATTACAGAAATGTCTCACTTTACCTAGACGTTAGTCAGTGATGAGTCATAAAATAAGGCTTACTTGTAACATAGACATGTCAGACCATGACAGTCTTATCACAATTAGTATCGGGATGAGTCAGAGTTAACGAAATTGCGTTCATTGGGATATTATTAACTTTTGTTAGTTGGAAATATTAATTTAAAAAGCTCCATTCATGTTCCAGTTAATCGTGCCTAACTTTGATATTAAATGGTTTTTTTATTCAAGAACATTATTGACTTGAGCTGAAATGGCGTCATTTCCCTGAGGTACGGTTCGTGTAGTATGGTGACGTATACATTTTCTCATGACCTTCTTACAATTGTCCCATTATTAAACATCGGCATATACATCAATATCTCTTGAATGATGTAGCTTGATAGATAAAGAAGATCGATCTACGCAACTATCTATATATGGGATAACTTCTCCTGGAAAATGAAATAGCGTCGATTCGTGTCTTTTCTTATTAAGATCCGGTGGTTAATGTTAGTAATTAAAAATATTAATTTATTTAATACCTCTACCCGAATAATAATCACATCCATCTCGAATTTACCTTGGGAGTGTTTCGGCACAAGGCAGACATTATTCACATTCTCACTGCTTTTGTTCCCTTTAATTGGCGTACCGTTGGTCTTTTTACACTGCGCTCCTATCACAACCCACACAATTACACCGTTGCCTATCAGTGATGAAGATAGGTGAATAATTAATGAACTAAGTCACATTATGTTGACAAACTGTAATTCCCCTCGGCGAATATCCCTTTACTCGTCAATACAAACGCCATGACATTGTTGGAAGCAGACTCTTGTTTTTCCATTCTTCGGTTTCCTTCGTTTTGATGATAGCGTGGGTTTGATTAATTTTGCTTAATAAACAAGATATCGTAGGAAATCTGTCCGTATCTCTCTCTCTCTCTCTCTCTCTCTCTCTCTCTCTCTCCTCCCTCCATCCCTCTCTCTCTCTCTCTCTCCCTCGCTCCTCTCTTTCTCTCTCTCTCTCTCTTCTCTCTCTCTCTCCCTCTCTCTCCCTCTCTCTCCCCTCTCTCTCCCCTCTCTCCCCTCTCTCTCTCTCTCTCTCTCTCCCTCTCTCTCTCCTCTATCCTCTCTCTCTCTCTCTCTCCTCTCTCCTCTCTCTCTCCTTCCTCCCTCTCTCTCTCTCTTCTGTCTTTCTGTTTTGTGATTGACATTTTTGCTTGCTTCTTTTTAAATTATATTGTTAAATAATAAAAATGATATATAATTATAAAAGTAAAAGGAGAGGGAACACAGAGAATGAGTTTGAATGCAGAGAGTGAGTGAGTGAGTGAGTGAGTGAGTGAGTGAGTGAGTGAGTGAGTGAGTGAGTGAGTGAGTGAGTGAGTGAGTGAGTGAGTGAGTGAGTGAGTGAGTGAGTGAGGCAGGCAGGCAGGCAGGCAGTCAATCAGCCAGTCATCAAGCCAACCTGTCAGTCAGTCAGTCAGTCAGTCAGTCAGACAGACAGTCACTGAGTCAGTCAGTCAATCAACCAGACAGAAAGTCAGTTATTCAATAATAAGTCGGTTAGTCCTTTATTTAGTTAAAAAGTTCCAGTATAGTGACTAATGGCTGTTTTAGGATTAAATGAAGCAAATTACAAACTAATTAAAATAGTGTGATACATGTGATTGGGTACATCTCTGGCAGGAAATTAACAATGGTTATTGTCCATGTTTGGTTTAGTAGTACATTTGCTAATTATAATAATCAATACATAATCTAATTAAATATTTAGGTTACCTTACTGAAATAAGCGAATCGTTAAAAAAATGTAACCGCATTGTATTCAATTATCACCATATAATCAAATTTTTGTGGTTTTATATATATATATATATATATATATATATATATATATATATATATATATATATATATATATATATATATATATATATATATAAATAGTTAAGTATAAATTGTGGCTTACGAACGAATCAAAGCATAGATCTACGTAAGTTAGATTGTTTACATGCGTTGTGATCTTGTTTTGATGCCTTTGCATTTGTGTAAAGCATCGCGGACATGTATGGTTATGGCGTTTCAATGACGTTTATAGTTAACGTTTGAATGACGTCAGAAAGCATTTCAGATCACGTCATTTCTGACGCGATTTGTTATAAGTTAGAGAAATCCGATCTTGTGATGTAGCGTTTTATTGAATGAGCAAAAGAATCCCCGTCTAAAAAAGAAGAAAACTAAAGACGATATTAGAGAAAATTAAAATGTATATGAAACAGATAAAAGAAAGTGATACTTTCAGCCTATCTGGTTGAAAACATATGACGACTGACTGGGGTACAGACAAGTAGATCTTGGGACTTGGAAATTACCGGAAGAGAATGAAAATGAGTCGGAAGTTGAGCCTGGACCCGTCCCTGATTAGAATACTGCTTGTTCTGTTATATTCGTAAACTACGTGAAAATGTTGGCACATTTGAAATTGGCTCATTTGAACCTCAAAGTAGAATCCATCGATTATCATGCCATTTCAGCGAGCCATAGAGGGCATGTACAAGTAAAGAAGTCCAGGGAAGGTACTCCAGACACATCCATAGCCGAGAAGAGCATCAGTAAAGTAAACAAATCCCCCTCTCTGCACCTACGCATGCTATTCCGCACAGCTCAAGGGTTTACCAAACGTGGTCGCCTGTTCTCTGACTTTGGGTAGCAGTGCCGAAAGGCTTGGACATTGGCAAGACAAATCGCAATGTATTTGAGAGTAATAGTTATAGTTAGACATTTCATGCATACTCTGTATCATGGATGCATACTCGTGCGTTCATTTGTGATATTAGCGAAATAGCCCCATTTACATTAATGAACTGATAAGTGGAAAAATAATTAATTTATTTACCATGTTTGACAATCATAAATACATTGACATGTAAACTAGAATGTCCTTTACATTTACCTGAAAGAAAACTAGACCGAGCACTCAGTGGTGTTTGGTTGGGCCGCGATGACCAAACAATGCTGACTTTCGGTAGTTTTGAACCTATGCATACTGACATTTATTGTGATGTATGCATTATAATTTTGAGTGTACAGAGAATCTGTACTTACTCCTGTCATATTATATGCCATCAAATATGTAAATGTCGTTTTATGCAAGTCCGTAGATCTAGTCTAGTTGGGATCAAATGCCAGAGACAGTGTTATCGAACAGGCTAAATATAATAATAACAGTTAAGCTTAATTTCTCTCAACAAAACACTTTAACAGCTATTTTAAATGTGTTCCTTACCGATGAAAAGATATTCGCCTTTTTATTACTTCCACCACACAACAAGAATTTACTATGTTTATAAACCTGATTTTATCAATCTGCGTTCCTTTTTGCCCCAACCGGAAGTTGGGACCTCTTTGTCATCTATTGTTAATTCCAAATAACTAAAATTAACTCATTTGTATCTGTCTATTCGCTGTGGAAGATGAAAAGAAATACGAGACTCGTTTTAATGTGACCAACAGACTGCATAATGAGTCCTATTAGGTAACCATAATGGACAATGCCTGTTATTGGAGGTAATAAAATACAGCGTCAAAAAGTACAAAGAGACAGAAGACAATTTGGGCAAAACATCTACAGGAGATTGTATTATGGTCAGCAAACGAAATAAGTCAAGTAGTCGTCCTATATACATGAGCGATAAAAAGGTAATTCCCATAAATAAGCTTAAGAATCAGTCAATGTTTATCGTAATATGGAAAAATGGGGGTAAGATAATCGAATATGAATAGATAGACTGGAGAATGGCGAACTACAACATGGGGTGGTCATTGCCCTATGGGAAATGGGGAAACTGGAAGGACTGAGAGTGGGTTGTGAATACTAATTGGTGAAGAGATAGCGAATATAAATAAACAGGATATTACTCAGTACTAACGCATGGGATATTTACTCTCTCTTTCCTCTCTCTCTCTCTCTCTCTCTCTCTCTCTCTCTCTCTCTCTCACACACACACCACACACACACACAACATACATACATACACACACACACACACACACACACACACACACACACAAAATATATATATATATATATATATATATATATATATATATATATATATATATATATACGTGTCGCGCGTGCATGCGCGTTTTACCCTTTTACCAATTTGAAGCGATTACTTTAAAAATAGGATTCATCTGAAACTAGGACGCTAATTAAAGATTACAACTAGTGATGATGATGATGATGATTATGATGATGACATTTTTCAGCCTGTCGGTGCCCTTGAAAATATCATCACAATTAACACACATATCTCCAACAGTCAGATTTTACCTTTAGTAGTCATCTTCATAATTTAGTATTTATAACTTAGATGAAGAATAAATATAATACAAGTTATTCAGTTAATTTATTTTGTCATTTCGCGTCATATTTCGTGATATAATAATTTTTTGCAATTTACGTCATTATAGAGCATTTTTACCAAAAAAGAGGAACCGGAATTTTAAGTCAATATTTCATATTTTGCTAAAAGCTCCTTAGGTCGTGGCTGAAGTAGTTCGTGACGTCATCGATACTTTCAATTTTACAATAACGGTATTTATATTATTTAGATAGATTTAGGTAATGTGTGAAGTAGTGAGGAACATTGTGGCGTGTTAGGACTTTGTTCCATTGAACAAGTCAGATAATACACTGACACGGACAGTTGGGACCAGACAATTCCGGAATTTGAATTTGAATTGAGAAATTTTGAATTATAATTGGAATTGAAGTTTCCTTCAAACATATTTCATCCAGAAATTAATTTACCATTTTTATAATGTTAACACTTACATGTGGTGTTACCAATATACTCGAACCATAATGATCCAGAACTTTGTTCCATATATATATATATATATATATATATATATATATATATATATATATATATATATATATATATATATCAGATATGCACACCGACTGTGGCACCCCAAATGAGCATTTAACCAATTAAAATGGTATGGATACCGTGGGAACCGCCCCCAACACGGTGACACCACAACATAACATACCTATAATATATATAGAGATTTTGCTATTTAGAAATTAATTAATTTTGTCATCTCATCGGGAATGCCAATCTGGAGCAATATGTCAGTGGTTTACTACCCAGCAGGGTTGTGAAAGTAAATACAGGAACTAAGCAAAAACATTCCTTTCAAGGCTAATATTGGACAGTGGAATATAAACACATCTTCCATGATTACAAAATATGCGCTTACATGGGGATGCACCCAAGACTATGATCCACCACTTGATATAATCAAATATCTCTTTAGCTAAAAGCGCCTTGTGGTTAGGCTTGCGCTATTGTTTACCACGTTAACACTTAGCATGTGGTGTTACCAATATAATGGAACCAAATTGATCCAGAACTTTGTTTCCACTGACTGTGACACTACATGTGGGCATTTAACCAATTAAAGTGGTCTGGATACATTGGGATCCACCCACAACACTGTGACAAGACCACATAGCATGCCTATAATTTATATAGTGATATTCCTATTCAGGAATTTAGAACGGACAAAAACATTATATCCACATATTAATTTACCATTTAATTTTTTAATTCAGAAATATTTCTTCCATGACAATCCTACTTGGAACATAAACTACTCGGAGTAGGTATTCCAGTAGGTACTCGGAGTACCTACTCATGGTAAAAGGTATTAGGCAAAACAAAACAGTCGGAAAAAATTACGAAATTGGAATTGAAACATTTGGAATTGAATTGGAATTGATAAATTTGAGGTGGAATTGGAATTGACCAAATGGAATTGAGTGGAGTTGGAATTGACAAAATGGAATTGACCTCTTGTCTGGTTGGGACACCATTAGATGGTCTAAAAGAGGGAACTGACTGGTACAAGCAGTCAGTGCCTTTTTCCCTTTAAAGTTTGATCTTTATCATTTACTAGCAGCCAAAACTTGTTTTTGAACCCCACACCAATCATTTCTGTTTGTGACATTTTCTCTGAGGGTCTGGAATAACAATTTCTTTTTGGAGAAAATAAACTCAATAAAGTATTATTTGAGGTGTTTTGTTTTTAATATCACGCTTCAAGATACACAATTTCCCTTATCGTCGTTACGACATTCTGGATCGTCGTAACAACGACGGACTCACTGACAGACATACGATTTGTTCTTGCCTATATTGATGGAAGCATATTTGTTCCCCAACTTTGAGTTTAAAAACAAAACCAGGAACTTAAGACGTTTAATATGTTTTTGCATTCTTAAGAACGATATATATAGTATTTAGTAAAAACAAATAGGCAATAATTAAGGACTATGTCCTGATTAGTTTCAACCGGAAATCGCAGAATGATATTGTCCTCGGGCAATGGATTTAATTTTGAATATTTTAAAGAATTCCACCACGTTACAAACGATTCCCAATATCTACTAACTGGAGGATACGTGACAAGATAATGACTGATATCATCTAAATTATTATTGGTACAGTATACATACTGGCAATGGTTAGTATTTATTAATTTTCTAACAGAAAGCCATGCATCAAATGGCCAAATTATCTGTGTTATCCTATATTGAAAGGACTGCAAACAGATTTCCCTACACACCTTCAAGGGGGCTGTAAATATCGATGGCTAGATGCTGTGATCTATATTATACTGATTCTCCCATCTCATCAAGCTTATTGATAGAATGCTTGAGTTTGTATAAAATCTCCAGTATAATACGCGGTAGACTATTATCAATATTATATATATATATATATATATATATATATATATATATATATATATATATATATATATAAGAGAGAGAGAGAGAGAGAGAGAGAGGAGAGAGAGAGAGAGAGAGAGAGAGCGGAGAGAGAGAGAGAGAGAGAGAGAGAGAAGTCTGCTGGCATGTTTCTACTCTATGTAATTTATTTTTGCAGTTCTAATATATGTCTCCATGAACTAGGTACAGCCTGCCTAATTCTCAGATGGTTTATAAAGGAACAATTGATTTGATACTTATTGCTAAGTTCATCCTCGCACAGAAAATAACCGACGGAGTCCAGCATGCACCCTACATATTTAATTCCACTTCGAACCAACATTTCTCGAATTCTGAGTTATGGTCAACTGTGATGTTTCTATTGAACCAGAGTGTTTCATGTGAGATTTCCGAGATTGCGTTCGGCTTATTGTTACATAGAGTGGTTAGATCATGCATAATATTTCTATAACATTTGGGTAGCTTTTCTAATATATTTTTGCTTATTCCTGTGTATCCCAACAAGTGTTCGAAATGTAACCCAATTATGTCACCTAATATCAGTTTCCACGAGGAAGTAGCCTTATTTATTGCGTGCTTAACCCATGTCATCTTTGGTGATTTGATTTTGCTTGTCATGTCAATCAGCTTAAGGCCGCCTTGTTCTATTTGTTTGATCATTATGTTTCTTGCTATTTTATTTACCTGTCCATTCCAAAGAAATTCACAACATATTTTTTCTAGCGCTTTTATTATATTTTCTGGGGTATCTAATGCAGTTTGTGGATAAACTAAGAGTGATGCAGCGAGGCTGTTTATCACTGTTACCTTTCCTTTGAGAGATAGATTTATTTGCTTCCACACATTTCAAATGGTCCTAATCTTTTTTTATTATTAGTTTAAAGTTATATTTTATAATTTTATTTCAGTTTTACATATATGCAGTCCTAGAATGCGAATTGGTCCATCAGTCCAATTTATATTATAATCATTCTTGAAGCGTTTCATATGTTTGTCTATCATAAATGCTTGTGTTTTCTCCATGTTGGTCTTAAAACCTGCAGTTAGTTCACAGTTTTGCGACAGATATTTTACATATTTTATTGATTCACAGCTCTCCAATATGAGGGTGGTGTCATGAGCTAATTGACTAATTTTAATTTCTTTAGACTTCAGTTTTATATCTTTAATGTTTTTCTTATATTGATGGCTAACATTTGAACAACTAGCAAAAATTAATAAGCAGAGAGGTGGCAACCTTGACGAATACCTCTGAATATATGTACAATGTCAGATAAGTAGTCATTGTTAAGAATGTTATTTTAACATCAGTATAAATAATACGAACCCACTTTCGAAAAATGTAGCCAAAACTTACATTTTTCCAGAAACGCTCCATTTAATGGTGTCGAAGGCCTTTTCGAAATCGATAAAGAAGATAGCCGATATGTTTTTGGCTTTGCAGTAGTTTATTGTATATATTATCGTTCGTATATTTTCTCCAATATAACGGCCTTTTCTATATGCTGATTGATCGTTATTGATAGCACTTATATGTATGGCTAGTAGTTTTGTGATAATTTTATAATCTGTTGTAAGAATTGTCAACAATCCAATTTTCCAAAAATGTTCTATCTTTATCTTTTTGGGGAATCAATCTAAGGATTTTTTTTGTAATTTGATAGTGAACCTTTTTTAATGAATTAATAATTGAGTTAATTACTGAATGGTTTATGTCCTTCCATAAATATTTATAAAAATCAGCTGGAAGACCATCTATTCCAGGGGTTTACCATTTTTTTTATTTGCTTCCCGCTTCAGTACACGTATGTTCATTTATTTCTACTTCATATTTGATTCCTTCACTAGTCGTTAGTTTTGGATATTTCTTATTTAAAAAAAACTTATTCTAATATCTTGTTTTTTAGTTTGATGATGTGGATTGTCTTCGTCAGGTTTGGTATACAACTTTTCTTAAAACTTTCTTTCTACATTGAGAATCTGAACTGGATCATTTATTATGTTGTCATTTATATTCAACTGAATTATGCATTTATTCAGATGCTTTCTTTTTTTCAAGATCTAAGAAAAATTAAGAGTTTTGTTCACCATTCTCTGTCCACTGGACATTTGATCGCATTATGATGCCAGTTGTTTTTTCATTGTCGATGCTGATTAATTACCTCTCTATTTCAGTCATTTGTTCTTGAGTATGTTCTGGAGCATTATCATTCATTACTATTTGTTGAAGTAATTTAAGTTGCTCCTATAAGGTTTTCTCGTAATTCAGATTTTCATACTTAAGGTTTTTGCAATATTTTACTGTTTCTCTTCTTATATCCATTTAATAAGTTCTCGTGAACTTATTAAAGTGCGAAAATGTTAGATCATGCATTTCCCAGAAATATATAAACGCAAGTGCCATATTTCAATTATTGGCTCCGTTTTACAGTATGCTTGACATATATAACAGTATTTAAATAACACAAAACAAATGTTTTATATATTATTTTATAAACATATATTTTATATACTATCTTATACTGTGCCTTATTTCAATTATTAGCAAATCACATGTCTTTATTTATTTTTACTACAAAATTTCTAACTTGTGACCCGTTCAAACCCATTCTTTACTTTGTAGTTTTATTTCGATTTAATAGATATCAAATGAATTTTTCCAGTCACAATTAGGCGTATATATTCGAGGGATACAAATGAATCGGCACACACGCATATAAGATTATCAATCACACGATATGAATACATGATATAAGTATTTTATCGAAAATATCAAATACAATTTTAAAGGTGACAGGAAAAGGTTTCCGAAATTAGTCAAAATGTTGGTGTTATATATTAAAATCAATTTCAATCACAGATATATTGAATTTTTCCTAGAAATAAAATTACAGTGGTTTTAAAACGTGCTTGGCTAGCATCTCACATGTACGAAACTTTAATCGAGAATCTTCAAAAAACATCTGAATGTGACGTCATCTTTGCCAAACAAAGACCCCCCACCACTCCACGTGGCATCGCTTAGCCTGTGTTATGCGTTCCATATTGTCTTTATTAAAGACATAAAATGGTGTATTGTGTCGCATACAATTGTGAAAAGAAACATACATGTACAGACAAATACCACTTTATTTTAAATGAAGTTATGCGATAGGAGAGGAGGAATGCGAGTATTTCTCCTCTCCTATCTCCTCTCCTACTCTGTTGACTTATCAACTAAACTTATACCAACACAAACAAATACACACCAATCCATCTCTTGTTGTAGATCGGGGCCGGGTGTCGGCGGCACAAGTGACTGCTCTGGGTCCACGTATGCACTTTCTGCAACTAATTCCTCACAGTTAATACTGTCTGTGACCGTTTTCGCTAGTGGTTCAAAGCTGTAAGGCTTGATATCCCTGAGAATGTTAAAACCTTCGTCGGAATCGGACATTTTGTCTGTCAACTGTTCAAGACGCTTGTAAACAAGTTGTGGCGTGATGTTTGACAAAGATGACGTCACACCATAACCCCCTAGCGAGTGTAATACTCAGAAGCAATGGCCTGTAAAAGTTCGACCATTAAGGATGTTGTGATCATTTTAATGGAAATATGATAGCTGGAGGTTTGAATTGTTTTGAGTGTGGTAGTGCATCTGATAGCGAATAAAATAATTGTTTGCTACGTTATATTTACTTCGAAATTCCCGTCACCTTTAAAAAGTTAAAATGTAAAATTATAGTTTTAATAAACACAGTAAATACATTGATAATAAGGTAAACTATTTGTTTATGTTTATTTATATGCTTGACTCCCATAATACATTAATACAACGTGTTGTGATTCTAAAAATCAGGTTTTATTCATCTTAGTTCATTATTACATGTTGTAGGTTATTTAATATTTCTTCAACAAACTAGTTGTTCTCGTGACTGTTTGGTACTTAGGAACCTTTCGTAACCGATGTTACGCTATTTATTCTTGAAATACCGTCGACTCTCTGAAGATTAATATAATTATTCCGGTCGGACAGACACAAAAGACCACAATAATTTTCAGTTTCAGATGTAAGACAATCGTTATTATAATCAGACGGACAGTCTGGCAGAAATAAAACCCAGACGGCATACAGACAGGCGGACAGACGGATTGCTTGTGAATACCCGTTTATTACGAAGGACCTATCAAATCCATGCCATCATAATAAAAACAATGTCATGACATGTATGTCGACGAGTGAATCCCAAGAAGAATACAAGTGTTCTCACATTATATTATTTAGTTCATTAACTATTCAGCAATCGTTATGATTAATAGGCAGTGTATGTTAAGGCGTAAATTATAATAATAGCGCAGTGTAGAAGGACAAAGGCTAAGAGTGCACCAATTAGAGGGAACAAAACGAATGTGCAGGTAGCCTAGTTGTAAATTTCATGTTTCACGACTTTCGTATGAATAGTGTTCATTGTCAGTGGAAAATCATTCTTGGCTCTGTTTTGGTTTAAGCTGGGCTTCTTTAAATTTGCTACAATGAGTCCGGGGTGAAGTATGGAAGGTTTACAAGTTCAGGATAATATCAAGATATATAGCGTATGGAATATCGAGTACATATTATTTGATTTCTCGTGTAGAAGATCTCCTGTACTACTTTCATCAACATCAATTCCTTTTCCGTGGCTTAATTGGCATACAATATTGTCCATATCTTTCCGACTGGTGTTCTCTTCCTTGTATAGCTCATCGGCATTCTGGTGGTAAAAGGATACTTTATCCACCTAGTTCCGATTCTCGGATCGGTTGCCACCTCCTTCATTGTTTTACTATAAATTCGATTAAAATATCCTCATGCCACAAGAGAGGTTTAATCTTGTTGGTTTCACGTCACTTGACTTTCTTTTCTAAACCATTTCGCCTGTTTGCTGTTGAGGAGGCTAGAGAGTTGGTAGAATCCTGACAATCTATATTCTACACCAGAATCAATTCGTATCTTGGACCCGACTTAGTTTTGAGCACCAGTAGTACTGCTTTTGACGTTTTGCCTAGTTCCAGAATGATCATGTTCATCATAAGTATGTGGCGGTATAGTAACTTATGAGCTCTCGTGTAATCTGTAGAAACGGTGGATGATCCAGTTATATATTGACCGGGTGTTACAAAAAATAGGTGTATAGAACTAGTTGAAAAATACAACAATTCACAACCTATTGATTATTATCACAAATTAGCTCATATCTATTCTATACCTAAAATAAACTATATGTACTATGATTAAAACAAATTGTTTATGCAAAACAATTATAGATAAACCACTATTCCTCTTTTGTGTATCAAAACATACATCTTAACACCAGTTACATACGTTTACCAATATGTCTGCTGTCACTGTTGAATATGTGTTGGAACTTTCGATGATATTTACTTTAAGTTACTTTAACTGTCTTACAAAAGTAATTAGTAAGACTGAAAAGTTTACAATTGAGCTGCAGTCATTTTGCTGGAATCGCGTTTGTAGAAAACCTATTCAGATATTTGATATATTATTCTAAATTCCACCAGTTATTAAGCATCTAGATGTATCTAAACGTTTAGAACTAGCAGGGATAAGACCCATACATCTGGCAAAAGCCAAACAACACACAGTAAATCTTTTGTAAAGGTTCGGCACCGGTACGTCCGGGACCGGAACTTTACGAAGTCATTTTCAGATACAGAAACTCTACGGAGAAGGACTCCACCACAGAGGCTGTGCCAAACAAGCGACAGCCTGGGGATACTCTCCGAACTACAAGCAAGCAAGCAAGCAGGGATTATTCTGAAATAATATAAAAGAAGGCTTTCCTTTTGTTGGAAAAATTCTGTAATGTTTCCTTTTAAGCATTCTTGATTTTAGATTACCTACTCTTCGAAAATGTAATTGTTTCATCTATTTTGGGTTTGTTATTTTTGTATTTGTTCTTATAGAAACATCCCGTCCCTAATGTTTAAAGCTTATCTATTCAAACTTCTTTTAGCCATGTCAACTTTATTCATTTAACTCGTAAATAAATTAAATTAATTAAATTACTATATTTGAATTATTGCCATAATGTTCATATTCATTTACTATCCTTTAATTGGCGCACTGTTAGCCTTCGTCTTTCTGCAGAGCTTTTATTACAACTTTCACGGTAACACACACTGCCTATCGATCAAAATAATTGCTGAATAATTAATGGGTTAAATATCATAATGTCAAGACACGTGAACTCCCCTCGGAGAATACTCTTTGACTCATCAATGGACATCCAGTCACTAACTACTTCAGCCACCACTTCGGAACAATCACTACATTTATCAGAAAACGGAAGAAAATACTTCATTTACATAATATTTGTTTGTGTGTATACTTGCTCTATAATGAGGTATATTGCAAAACTATAGTATGTTACAAAAAATGACTTAAAATATTTTAACAGAGTGACTTTTATTATATTTATGCATACATACATACATACATACATACATACATACACACGCACACACCAATTCACGCAAACACATCTCCACGCATACACACTTATGCATACACACATACACACACATACACAAACACGCATACACACATACACACACAAACACGCATACACACATACACACAAACACGAATATATATATATATATACACACACATGCACATACACATACACGCACAAACACACATATACACACACACAAACACGCACATACACATACAAACACGCATATATATATATATATATATATATATATATATAATACACACACATACACATACACACCAAACACGTACATACAAATACACGCACATATACATATACACACACCCGCACACATACACACACGCACACACACACACGCACACGCATATATATTAATATATATATATATATATATATATATATATATATATATATATATATATATATATATATATATATATATGGTTGATCATGAACTAATAGCTTATGGGTTCAAACCCAGGTTGGCTATGTCAAACCTTGATAAGGCGCTTTTTCTAGCAGGAGCCGATTCCAAGACGTTGTACAGTCATAGCCGAAATAATACGTCTGTAAAAACCGGATAAAGGATTTGAACGATAAAGCAATCTTGTGCTTTCAGAACATATTTAAACTGTTCAAGGTACGACATGTTTTTAAAATCCACCAGTAACGTATTCCACAAAGTGGCCGCAGCAACACTAAAAGTACAATCACCATATGACGTGAGTCGAGACACTGGCAGCTGCAATAGTATCTGACTGGATGACCTTCGTTTACGTGGTGACTTTCTAATGGATACCAGTTCACACAGGTATTTAGCTGTCATGTCACTGATAGATTTATAAGTTATTAGTAAACTCTTGAAATGGATAAGCTGTCTACCAGGTAGCCAATGTATGTTTTGAAGTATTTTCGAGTATTTGCCAATAGATGAGACGCAATATTCTGAATTCTCTAAATGCGAATGAGGTACAATAGTCTATACGAGAAGTAACAAAGAAATGGATCACATCAACAAGTGCTTCTTGTGTCAAGAAGGCTTTTACATAATGGATGTTTTAAGATAGTAGTAGGCAGCTCGGCATACTAATATGACATATTCATACGTGTTAATACTTAATTTGATAATAATTAATTTGATAAAAGTTTTAGGGAGCCTGGTTTCAAATAGGATTGAAACCACTGAAGTACTTTAACTGACATATCAAACATGTCTTTCAGCATATAGACAAGTATATTATGGTCAACTTTATCAAATGCAGCAGACAGGTTCAGAAGAACAAGTAATACTGGCTTACGTTGATCAATCGGCATCATAATTTAACTGAATCAATGCTGACTCAGTCATGTGACCACTTTTATGTGAGACTGTAGTGATTCATTAAGGCTATCATTGATTAAGTATTTGTTTAGACGGAAAGGAAGTACCTTTTCTATAATTTTAGATACAAATGTTAGATTTAAAACGGGTTTGTTTCGTTTATTAAAGTAATTTAGTTTAGTCCGCCAGCTCATTACGGACCCATGCACCCACCTATGTAGTATAACCATATTCACCCACACACACACACACACACACACACACGGGCGCACGTACGCACACAAACATACACGTACGCACAAACATTTATTTCAAATACACGCATCTGCATTTATCCCTTTCTACACACATGTCTGTCAGTGCGCGTAGGCATACCCACACCTCTACATACATGTACCTTCATGTGGATTCAGACATACACATATATATATATACATAAATGCAACCCAGTGCGTGGATGAACGTTTATTAAATGATGAACGGAAATGTATGAGGATTAGCTGTTAGGTTTCAGTTAATCATAGTATTTTTCAGGACTGAGGCGTTATTTCGTTCTAGTAAGGTAATAATCCATAGTGCCGTATTGCTACTTTTTTATAGCTAGATCGCTTCGCTGCTTCCATATGTAGATAGTATATATCTGATCACATGTTCAACAAACTGTAGCGTTCGTTAACACGCCGAGGGCCTATAAAAGGCCTAACTTTTCATTCGGGTTAGAGAGCAACTTACGAAGCTAGACCTGTCGGACACCTGTACTGTTCATATAGGTATGATTTGTTTAGTTGTTGCAACCCAGAATAAAACTGAGGTTCAGCATCTGTGATGTCGAAATGTTCTATGTATAGGTTTCTTTTGTAAAAAAAAGTTTCAAACAACGTACTTTGGCATAAATTAAACAGCGATAAAACTATCTAAAAAGCAGGTTCGTATTTGCATATTATTTCTAGGTTTTACATGTTACATACCATTGTTATGAATCCTTATATTATGAATATTTTAAATTCTAAGTTGATTAATATTGATCTAAAAATAGCCATACATCACTGTCTTTCTATTCTAAGGTGAAATAACCTGTGTAAAAAGTGTAATGCCAGAAATGATTCTGCAGCCAATATTAGCACCTCTCTCAGATAAAACATTTGGCTAACTTCTGTCTAAAATTGCTCTTTCAGTTTATTCTTGTCGACGATATGGATTAGTAGTCAGAACAAGATCTACGTTTAAAATGAGCTAAATATCACTTAGTAGAATGGAAGGAGTTTTTAAAAATAATTTTGAGGTAATACGATAGCAGCCAGTATTAACGAAAACTACATCGTTAAATGATAAACCGATTACTTTGAAGAAGGACCATATCCCCCCTCATAGTCAATTCTTTGACTCTGGTCAATGGATAGAGGTTAGACTAATATCGACGAAGTGTGAGGTAACGTCGGAGGTAATGGACCGCACGCCACACTCTAATACACCACAATAACGTACATAAACAGTTATAAGAGAACGAAAAAAGAAGTAAGGGAACCACCTTAAAATGGTATTTAATAGTTAGGAATAGCGGTGATCACCTCCAGTAAAAAGGTACTAGAGTAACTTCTTAGTGGTGCATATATATATATATATATATATATATATATATATATATAAGTGATGTTACTTATAAAACCCTGGCTATCACCTACCATATTGTTTCAGGTTTAATTACATAATTTCAACTAGCCTTTAGATATTTTAAGCAAAGGAGGTCTGATATTTAATTTCTTTGTTCTCTCTGAAATTACGTAACCAGGTGTTTAGAAAATATACAACTGAATCAAATAATAATGATTATACAGATGTGAAAATACCAGGCAGAGCCATTGAAATTTCGTCGATAATAATAAGAAAATAAACCCAAAATATATTTTAAAGGAATTAGTCGTAGCTTCCCATGTGATAACAGGTATAGCTCTACAAAAAAAAACTAACGGTGAGTTGATCTATTTGTATTTTTATAGATTGAGAGTTTACTGAACTTGTGTTTGTGACAAACGTAGTGTGATTTTATTCTTATATTTCGAATATGTAAACGATTGCTTTAAGCTTCAATTACAATTTAACACATGCGTGTAATGTAACTGGGTGTAACTTATAATTCCATTATAATAAGATTTTTGTGATGTAATATATAAACTTTGGGATTGTTATATTTGTTAGTTATAATTATTATCCACAGCTACTGATAACAATTCAAATATAAAATTATAAATTCAATGTAATTTTGAAGCACATATATGATCAAATCACATCACATATTTTAACAAGGAAACCCGGATATATATTTTATGCTGTCATGTATCCAGATACCCGAATGACGAAGACCAAATCCATTAGAACAAACCTGGTATAACTTCTGATATTAGTGCTGTTTCGGGGTTCTCATTAACGATACATCCATGTTTTCCCGGGTGAAATAAAATACAAATACTTATCTATTACTACTACCACTACAACTACTACTACTACCACTACAACTACTACTACAACTACTACTAAAATAATAATAATACATATAGAACTAAAGTGAAACCCTATGTAACTATTATAGAATGATAGAAAAATGCAGAAAATTACTTCTCCTATCAATAAGATACCGTATTCGCCGGTAGAAACACCCACCCCCTACTTCAGGCTAAATATCACTAAATGCCTACCCCTAATGTATCATTGTGGATCTGAGCCGACCGAGTAAATCTATGTCGTTTCATCGGGTATATCTATGATAATTTGCCTAATATCGCCCATGACACCCAACTTCAAATACTTCCACAAGCTCTATTTATGTCGTATGAACTTGCCTTGGCTCAATGAATACAATATCCTTTCCATTAAGACATATTCGTGGTATTCTATCTCAGTTCTATACAAATAAATGTTATTTGTCATGAGAAAACGAAGTTTTTAATAAATGTAAGTTTCATGTGTATATTACGTCATCAAGATGTGTGTTAACACCTAGTGAATGTCGTCGATACTACTCAATACACTACAGTCACTGGACAAAACTGGCGAAACCGCAAAACTGGCGTTGTTGCCATAAAGGCACGTGTATGGTTTTTTTTTTATCATGGAAGTGAAACACAAGTGCACTTTCTTTATACAAATATTGTTGCAGCCATTAGTCAAAATGCTGAAGCACAGGAGTTTTAGTATCAAGTATAAATTAAGTGTGATTGTATGGCACAATAAAAATGGCCAGAATGTGTCACGCACAGCCATATAGTTATGACCTGGTAGTGTACATTGCAGAGAGCACCTGTTGTGATGACGCCATGATAATTGTTGACCTTGCCCTTGAACTAATAAAACATGGCTATAATCCCTAAAATATGCTCAAAATAGGCTAAAAATGACTGGTAAATTTCTGAGCGAACATTCATGCAAACGCCCACCACCTAATACAGGCCTATCCCCAATATAATCAACCTGGGGGGTTCGGCGGGCGAATTCGGTATTTTAAGAAAGAACCCTAATATATACAATTAATCGCTTCATGTCCTGAATAATGCGTCCACAGTATACAGAGAGATAGTAAATATATATAGTTAAATAAACATAAAGACTGAGACTTGTGTAGAGAGAGAGAGAGAGAGAGAGAGAGAGAGGTAGTTCATGCCATTTTGTTATCGTTTACAATACGACAACATAACTTGAAATGATAAACATAAAATATCTGGACTATTTCTTGAATTACGACAGACAATAAACAAAATGAATGATTAAATAAAATTAACTATACAAAGGGAGGTGACATTATTATTAATAAGGGTAACGACCAAGTTATCATTCCATAATAGAGAACATCAATCCGTAAATGTATTAGATGTAGTAGATAATGTTATTTATAGATGTAACTCGAGGTTATCGATGCTAAAATAGTATATATATATATATATATATATATATATATATATATATATATATATATATATATATCGTCGACATGCAAATCTAATTAAGAAATCAACACCAGGTGGGTGTGCCCAACAGGTGACAGCCAGGGGTCTCTACCCCAAACTTCAACAACACAAGACAAGTTCTATCATTAGAGCATTTCAAATGAAGAAAGTTCGAATTAGACAAATATCGCACTGGAAATCTCCAACGTTTACACCGGGGCATCTCTAAATAGGCCTGTGTTCTGGTGGCATTATCTCACTGAAAAATATCGTATCCAATCTGCATTGTGATATTTTAGTAAAGGAATATCTTCTTCACCAATAAGCATTATTATTCAAGATTTATCTACGTATGGTTGCAAGAAATTAACGTTGAAAACATGGATCAAATACATAAGAAGCCAGTACACGTGTATGGCGGTCACTGTACAAAGGAACTGACTGTTTTTGTAGGCTGATTGGCCACACGTCACGGGTACTATTTATAGCACAAAGCACTTGGATTACTGGTGTCAAGGAAAACGTGTATAGATAGCCGTATATATTCCAACCCAATTTTCATGGGAAATAATTTATGTCATCCTATTTGAAACAGCACCTTGTTAGTTAAACACACAATATAATATTCACAAAAGTGTGATTAACTTTAAACAGATATGAAACTGAGAGCTGGTGTGTTGCGATGGATCCTGGTGGTAGCCATATTGTGGGATCACATACATAGATTTGAGACAGTAGTAATTTAATGTCGATCTGTACAATAATGAATTTAGTATTTCACTTTACCTCAACCGGAATTAGATTCACAAATGATAGAACATTAGGTTTGTCGCTTATGATTGATGGACATTGGAAAGAAACAGCATATCATATCATATATCATATCATAACATATATGTCACATCATATTGCTACTGTTAGGAGAAATTATCGTATTAGTGGAGATCATTGTCTTCCTATAGTACGCCAAAATGTTGATAATATTTTCTAGCCCAAAATATTTGCAGAAATTCTTGAAAAACAGACTTTTGGGGATATGTTGGTGGCGAAATCAGAGACAAAAGTAGCTTAATTTACCTACACGTAGGTGAGTGACGTATCATACGTTTGAGGCTAACTTGTATCATAGATATGTCCAATCACAATGCTCTTCTCTCAATTGGTGAGTTACAATTAATCAAAGTACATTCATCAAGATATTTTTATTATCAGGAACAATTAATTAAAATTCCCCATTCATGTTGAATTGAATTATGCCTAAGTCGTAGATGGGTGCCAAAGTATTGCCATTTCTGTGAGATGTTGTTCACATAGTTGATGGACTAGTTCATTTTATGTTGTTATTTTGTTAAACTTGTCCCGTGTTTTAACACCAAGAAACATATTATTCATAACTCTAATGCTAAATAAAAGGAAACACAAATATACATTTCTCCATCCATTTTGGCACCATTCAATCTTCTACATGTCACAATGTAACATCACAATTGGTTGTTAGGCTTCATGTTCTTTGAACGATTATGCTGTGGATTTTTCAAATTTGCTTACAAATTGTGTTTTCCCCATAATTTTAAAATCGATGATGTTCACTCTTCAGACAATATTGCCGAGTATCCAGACAGGCATAAGTCGGATTTGAACTCTGACTTCAAAATTTCACATGCACTACTTTGATCTCTTCGTTATTCGAATGTCATAAGATATGTATAACTATTCCCAACAATTAACGAGAATATAGTATTGAGTAATATATCTATAATAAACAACTAGCAATTCTCATATCAATAAGGTAATATTGTAACTCTCTTTGATTTGGTTCATTTATAGCTGTCTCTCCACATTAAACAAACAGATATATAAAATATTTTAACAAAGAGTTTTCTTGCCCTGGTTTCTGAACACGTTTTTACACACAAACACACAGTGTGTATTTTAGGATACACATAAAGAGGCACAGGCGCAGAACACCAACAACTCTAAACCTACTTTGATACCTCTTCCTCCACAAATCTAAATTTAAATAAACTATACATACATTAATCTAAATATAAAATGTTCCATACCTCCACATATATATGCATATATACGTATACCTAAGCATGTGTCTGGTCTACTCATCAGCCTCTAGGAGCCAGCTAATTCAGCTTTTTGTACGCGACAAATATGTCACGCCCACAGGAAAGCGACTACATGCAGGCTACGTACAAAAGCGGAAGCACGTAAAATATACCATTTGACACCACAACTCGCGATAAACAACACATGCATGTGGTTCAATGGTGAGTTATTACATACATATGATCACTATTTTGACACCACAGTTTACATTCAACTGTAATTTTCTGTTGTCTAAAAGAAACCTGTATGTAAAGAGCATTTCGAAATCTCAGATGCTGACTTCAGCTTTATTCTGGGTTCGAATAATTAAACAAATCCTACCTATGTGAACCGTATCGAAACACGTCCGAGTAGTCTGACGTCAACGTGCGTGCGTGTGTGCGTGCGTGCGTGCGTGCGTGTTTGTGTGTGTGTGTGTGTGTGTGACTAACACAGCCATACACATATAAGCACGCCTTCACATAAACGCAAACGGACATAGATATACAGGTACACATGTTTTAATAAAGACGTTTAATATTTCAAAAAGGAAGGAAAAGGGAAACAGCTTCTGGAACTGAATACCGGTCATGGGAAAGTCTTTCAAACGTGCTATATAGTCCTTATTCAAACAGCTATATACAATAGTCTTTTTCGTTTTACCCTTTCTTCCTTTCTTTCCTTTGTCATAAAAGGGGATCGCTGTATCAAATACAATAACGACTAGGTGTCACTAACAGCCTGAAACGCCAGACAGATGTTTTGATGATTAATGAAAAAGGTACGAACGCCCGTGAACAAAACCTTAGAATAGTTGGTCAATATTAGACTGGGAAATCTAAGATGGGAGGAGAGAGGTCTGAGTGTACTTATTTATATTAAATAAAGATTTGGTTTCTGAACGCAGAAAACCTGCCATCTCTTTTAACCTCATAAATAGACATATCGGTTGTGTATTAGTGTATAGATATATAGATTTACAAAGAATACATTCGATTTTCTTTCTTTATTCAGTAATTCATAGTAACATATCAGTTTAGGGATGTCGTAGTTTAGTCAGCAAATTATTCAAAAGTCATCGATCGGTTAAAGATAATTCTTTCATTTATTTATTTTAGTTATACAGATGATGAACTTCACGATGTTTGTGGACACAAGTGGATACAACATGTGTATAGGTAGTTATAGATGTTATTGTTTTAGGGCCATATATATATATATATATATATATATATATATATATATCGATTTCCGGTTTTTCATATTGTTTATGGGATATCTCGACCTTTAGAAATTGAAAACAGATAAAGCAATAAATTATTCTAACTTAGCAAACTGATAGATCAAGTGAGTCTATTTCGTCACTATTGTCCATAATATCCAAATTATATATTGTTTATCAATTTCTGCAAAGGACACCATACCATTATTTATTGATATTTAGCAAAAGATGAAATGTAGAACATTGGCAATAAGTGATTTTTGGCCAATAATTCCATTGATCATAAACAAAATTCATTTCCCGGAGATGTGTTGGGATAGAAAGTTGTACGACTTTTCAAATAAAATAATCGGCAATTTAATTACTAAAGAAGCATGCCGTGTGGTATTTCCTAATTTGATATTTTACGTCTCCAAACCAAAATATCTTACATCCTCAACAAATTGTGGTCTTGCATTATTTGAAATAGCCGGAAAGTTTGATTAATATTGGTCTGATGAGATACATATATCATTGTATTTCTATTCACAATGAGGTCATCCTTGCATATACATCTTAACACTTTAATGTTAAATAGATTGTTTGCTGAAATAGCTATTTACGTAGAGGATCTAAATGATATTTGATTGGAAATGCAATTACACAAGTATCAAATATTCGTCCTGTCTGACTGAGTTATGCCATGGACAAAACCAATGAAAAACGGCCATATTAATATTTCAATATGGATAGAAATGGGTAATACCGGATAATAATCAGGATAGAAAAGCTGTAATCGTTAACATGATTACCTCCTAATGGTGCATTCATCGTTAGCCCCATCATCAGATCTTTATGAAGGAATGCGTAGGCAGTCAATAGACACAACAACAATATCTACCTCATATAATATATTTGTATTCTGTTGTCAAGTGAGAAAGCTCATTACTATGGCAAGTACAGGTATCACATTATATCTCTTAGATGACACGTAAATAGTATAAATACCTGCGCTTAGAAGATCAGTCTGTGTGTGTGTGTGTTGTACGCGCGTGAGTATATATATATATATATATATATGTGTGTGTTGTGTGTGTGTGTGTGTGTGTGTGTGTGTGTGTGTGTGTGTGTGTGTGTGTGTGTGTGTGTGTGTGTGTGTGTGCATGAGTGTGATTTGTATTAATGTGTTTGGCTATTTTTATAAACAAAAGTATATTAACTTAAAGCAATAATGCCTGCCTGCTTATAAAGCTAACTGAAAGGGGGGGGGGGGTGATTGATACAGAATACTTAAAGCGGAAATCTTAAGAATAACAGTTGATGCTATTTGACCTATAAACTCCATATATTTATAGATTTATGTTACTATAATATTACCAGTAATAATAATATTATAAGGGCAATATATCACTTTATTAATTCGAGTAGATGATAACAAAAAGTAAATGTCATAAAATTAGTACTTCTAGAATCTGACACGACACTGCGATGATTAACGCTAGAAGTGGATCTATTATGTATCCTACAATAAACAAAATCATTATTTTAAACATTTCACTTAGGTTTTATACTATTTTTACATTCGATATTGATTGATATCTCAAAACTTGCATAGCAACAATCTGCTAGAGGTTACCAACGATATTAAATTATCAATATTAGAAACAGAAGAACAAAATACGCCAGATAGAAATTATGGTCATATTCTTAATTTCAGTCTCATATTAATATTGTTTTACGTCAAGCAGTGAATAATGAAAACGGATGGCTAAGATGTTCTCCTTCAAAAAGAGAATAACATCTTCAGCGACAAATGCTGAACGGGAATAATTTGTTTCTAACTTGGATACTTAACAACAAGAGTTTACAAGACAAATGCAGTGTGCAGAAGGATATCTTTTAGTTATGAAACGTGTTATTTAAAGTCTGCTGTATTTATCATTGGTCAATATTTTCCACTATTTAAATGATGATTCAAATCTAAACTGTAAAATATTATTTAATGATGGCGCAGAAATATAGTAATATGGCTTTTGATACTTCAACAATAGACATATTTAATGACGTATTCTCCAAATGCTGCATATTAAAGGGATCCAAGAAAAAAGAATTCGTTTGTACATCATAAAATGGGAATTCCGAACTTCGCTGGTCATATTTTGTCGCCAGAAATTTGCATTGTTTCAAACAACTTTGATGCATTAATGGAGTGAGTGCTGAAATAGGTGTTTAGTAAAGGTTCCAAATAGCTCATTTTTATAGAAAACAATTTCATCGGTCAAACTAGAAGGACAGCCAAATCAACAGCAAATAGACTTTCCATTTTACGGAGAGAGTTAGCTGTGGGATTCCTTAACAGTGGTAAGCATGTGTGGCAGGCAGGTACTTAATATCTGTCCTTGTCACTACAGTGGCCCGAATTATTGATTCAGCCAAGCAACTGACAAGGATTACTTTTCTCCATATTTTCCAAAATCTAAATTTATATTAGAATTAATCGATATTTAGACATTTTAGTTTGAGCAAACTGTATCTTCATCATTGAGGTAGCCATCCATATTAGTGACTATCATACAACTCGATGTCGTTTATCTTTGTTTTTGTTATTATTTATTAATATTTCACAAAAGTGGTATATTCATAATTTTATTGTCTGGATATATATGTACTACACCAAAGAACCGAAAGGAAAGTTTTATCATTAAAAATCTCTTTCATCTAAATTATTCTTGTGCCTTTGTCAAGTGAACATAATTAGCTACTACAGCTGTTACAGATACCATGTTTAAGTGTTACAATGTCACTTCTAAGCCAGAATTGGTAGAGATTATCATGAATGGTTATTGCTCGATAACATGATCGTTAAACCTGTAACTAATCAATCAATTATCAATTTTATTGTCTTCCAAGTTAATTATCAAACAGAACACCATTTACATGACAATTAAAGGTCATTCAGTTATCACTCAGTAGTCTGTAAATGTTTCTTTTAAATTTCACCAATCAACCAGAAGACAATCAGTAATCAGTGTACATTTGTCAAGTAAAGGGTATTATTAGTAGAAATATTACGCATCTAAATGACTAGATATCACCTTAAATCAAGAATTAGTGATTAAAAAAACCAGAAAGAAGAATCGATGAAGCTTAATCTACAATGAATAGGGATATTTAGCATCAGCTAGAATGGAATATAATATTGTGAGAAATGATCAAGATAAAGTAACTGGATCACTTTATTAACTGCGACGGACAATAATAAACCAAAATGTTTAAACAATTATCATACAAAGGGAGATAACAATATTATTTATAATGGTAACGATCAAGTTATTATGCTGACACAATAGACCTTGTGGTGTAGTACATAATGTTTAATTGTTTGGATTTTTTTTAATCGATCACATGAATTCCTATATTATCGGCAATTCGGGTATTTACATTAAAAATCAGTTGTTGTTGTGTTTTTTTTTTTGGGGGGGGGCTATGAGTATGTGTTCTATATTTGTATCGTTATTGTTCTGTGACACACGGCTGTGGTTGTTGTAGTTGCATTGTATTATTTTGTTGTGCTGTCGTTATTGTAAATGTATTTATGGTGTGTATTCTCCTCCTCCTTGTTCGTACACACACACAAAAAAAAAAGAGAGAGAGAGAAAGAGAGAAAGAGAGAGAGAGAGAGAGAGAGAGAGAGAGAGAGGAGAGAGAGAGAGAGACTCACACATACACATATATTGTGAATGCCCGGGTATAGGACCAGTTTGTATGTTCAGTATGAACTGTTAACGAATAGTAAAGTTCAGGCTACAAATAGCCTTTCCTTTGCCTAGAGTATTACTTTATAAGGACCAAAGGACTGCTTCTGGTGTTGCGTTGTGAATAGGATGCTACATAAACATCAGACTGTTCTCCGAAATATTATTAATTCAAGCAAACACGTGGTCTATTAATGTTTCAGTAACAAAATATTCAATATATATATATATATATATATATATATATATATATATATATATATATATATATATATATATATATAATGGGCTCGTTTTAGACCTTATCACAGGGTGCCATTGGTGGAAGTGTCCTGCATGTCCATGATGGATACGTTTCAGTTTGGACTGATACCAGATTACTGTTTTCTGTCCTGTTGACCCTAAAGGTGAAGGTGCTTTTCATCTAAACACATATTTATTCATATAATATCCTTAATAAATCACGATATTCTGCATACAAAGGAGGTCAATGCACTCAACCAGCCTTAGTTCATGTAACCAAGTTATTATATGATATCAATTAATCGCCTTAAGACAGTATAATATCTTAATATGTCTGCTGCATTGTATAGAGTTGACCATACTACTCCATTCTCTAGGTTGAAATACTTGTTTGATCTATCAGGTAAAGTACTTGAATGGGTTCAGTCCTATTTAGAACATCGCTCTCTGAGAGTTCATTGTATTTTGCCTAATGTTTTGTCATTGCTATCTGGTGTACCACAGAGTTCAGTTCTTGGTCCTTCGGCTTTCACTTTGTACAGACGTCCTCTTGATATCCTTGTGCACCGATGACACACACCTATATATATATATATATATATATATATATATATATATATATATATATATATATATATATATATATATATATATATATATATATATATATATATATATATATATAATTACCTGTTTAATATTTCACTTCATTAGAGATAAACGATTAATTTGTTCCTTTATCCCACGTTTATTGTTGAATCCCTGAATATTTATATATGTGGGATCCGTTGACATCAACAGGGTTAAACCTAAAATATAGCCTTCTTAGCGCAACAGTTATCTCTCAAATATTATGACTTAATTTTGTATTGCTTTTATAAAAGTAATCAAAAGCCCATACTAATAATCACGAATTCTACCTAATATCATTGATATAACGAACAAATTCAAATTACTGGAAGGTCGTCTTTATGGCTTTCTTGAATACCGCAATATATCGTCGGGAGGAGAAAAGGTAAGTGCTCTGACGTCAACTGGCATAAGGATCATGTAGTTGTCTCGATCGAGATCAAGTCAGTTCACAGATAGTCTGGCTTAGACATCCTCCTGACATTACATCCCCTGTGTTTAATTGAAATAGCTTCTACTAACTGACCCCATTGTCGATCAATTTACTTAAATCTCGATAAATACTTCTTGTTGCAAGAGTACAAAGCAATCTGGTTATGGAATTTCACAATATAGTTTTCTTTAGCCATTTCAGTGACATATGAGGCTGTTTCGACCAACTCTGCTGTAATATTCGTAACTTAGCGGTTGTTTCGAAATTATATGCCTGGCTGATACTTGTTTACATTTTACACCCAGGTCATACAAACAGCATGTGTACAGTGATGCCATATTTTGTTCATATTTTGACATCATTTAAAATTATTTGTGTGGACATATTTATATTAGCCCTGAAAATTTGGAATACAAATGAATTTCTACTGTAGGATCTACTGACTCCAACAAATTTAAATCTAAATTCTACTTTATCTAAATGAATTCATTGTTGCGATATAATTACTGTAAACTGTCAATCATTACATTATGTTTTCTAATAATAATAATAATAATAATAATAATAATAATAATAATAATAATAATAATAATAATAATAATAATAATAATAATAGTGCATTTATTTTACATAGCTCACTACCTTAACTGAGTGAGACGCATATGGTCGGTAATTTAAAGCTTTACCACGGGAATTAATTCTAAAGAAATTTATAATTTATAGTAGAGAAAACCTTGCCAGTTGCCTGATTGGATGAAAAACGTCCTCCTACTATAATCCCACTGTCGGGATTCGAATCTCCGACCTCCTGATCAGCATGACCATAGCCATGAGTAAATAGTCCCACTCTCTAACGCATGTATATTAAGGATAACATCAATTGTAAATTAGCTGTTTCTGTTGTGCTATAACTAGTTTTTGTTACGTCATTAAACATAATATATATATATATATATATATATATATATATATATATATATATATATATATATATATATAGTGAGAGAGTAAGTATGTTGATAGCATAAAGTAAACATATTACAAAATTGTGTTGGTATGTTGATATTATGGGAATAAAACAATTACATTAATAATCTTGCATTTGGACTTTTCTGGATTACATTTGAATATGTTATCTTTCTATAAACCAATATGAGTACCAGTGAGCTACCGGTATTAATATAATACATTTTCGAATACGAGAATGACCGCGTGGTAATTAATGATACTTTGAACACCTTTGTTATAGGCTTCGGCCAGCTCACAAACTGATTCCAAACATCCAAGGGAATCTAACACACCGGAAAACATACGAGCTTCAACAATGATGACGATGACAATCTCGTTGTTATGGTCATTGTTATAAGGAATCTAACCTACTGAAAAACATCATACTGATCATACTGATGGAAATTTTAATCACTAGTTATATAACGTCATATGGGATAACGCATGTACATTCAGGATAACATCAATTGTAAATTAGCCTTTTCTGTTGTGCTATAACTAGTTTTTGTTACGTCAAGAAACAGCTTATCAACAGAAAAACAAATCCCACATTTGAAGCAATATTCTATCTGAATAACGTTAAGAGAATACACACATATATATTTAGAATATTAACCGGTTTAATTATATTTAGTTATATGATATTATATTTTAAGTAAAGTTTTACAACATGTGTTATTTGAAAACATTGGTTACGTTTAATAGCTTATAATAACCAATCCAATCCTAGATAAGTTAAACCTACTGTTTGTTGAGAGAATTACTTGGTAAATTAATAAATGCCTTGTTTGGTCAGTAGAAATATTGAATATGATAGAAATTAAATTATTGTTAATATAGTCGTCTTGTATCAAATATTACATAAAATATCATGCTGGAGTTTGTACGCAAATTTATTTGTACGCAGTTAGTTAATGCGTAGGACTCGTAGCCGAACGGTCGCAGGTTCGAGGTTCCGTTCACTCATCCATAAAAAAATTAGTATCTAACGGTACGCGATGGCTATGTGTGAGTAACGCTTTGCGCTTATAATGGCAGCATGCGTTGTATGCACCCTTGGGAGTTGAAATGAATGCTGGGTGTAAATAATATTGTAAAATACCTTAGAGTAGCTGAATAGGGCGCTATATAAATATCACATATTATAACTGAAAATATTTATACCTGATTGTCTCAACTTAACCAATTTATTTTAAATCATTCACCTTTCTCTTTTTTAAATATCAGCAAAGCTCTCTTTAAAAGGCTTATAAATAATCATCTGATTAGGAAAATAGGCATGTAAATTGAGTAAAAAATGTTCTATGTTTCATTAATAAATGGCTGTTATGTTTATTTTATACTTTTAAAAATGATTGGATTTATTTTGTTAGCAAACGTACGATCTCTCTTAATCTCTCTATATGTATAAATGAGTATATGATACTTCTGATGTGATGCACGTTTTTGACTTTTCTGAAGTTTCTTGTTATTTAATTTTCGTACTACAGTCCACTTTTTAAATTAAAGATAAAAAGAAAGCTAAATTAAAGAAGGAAAAGAATGAACGTATGTCATAATGTTTATTTTTAGCGGTAACAGTGACGAGTAATACATTTAGTAGGTCATATTAGGGCATGACTTTAGAGGAATATTAGGTTTAGAAAAAGGTCCCTTCACTTGCTTTTAAAAAACTTCCACGATTTACTTTATATTAACAATCTCACATAAACACCAACACATCACTTCAGATCTTTTTATTTCTAAAAAGTAGTATATTTAAATTTTCTGGAATATTTTATAACGCATTGATTTTATTAATAGGATTTATTACATGATTGATGAATGACTCATTAATTATTGTTTCTGCTGAGAAATTATAGAATTAAACAACATGTCAACATAGTATCCTTATATTAACTTATATTCGTTAATTCTTCGTTGATTTATGTAAATAGTTCATCTTAGGATGATTTAAATAATTGAAATACTAGTATTGAAATAAATAGTAAGAAAAATAATAATTTGTATGCTATGGTGATCTCTTGTGTTCAATATCTCGTCTGTGGACATGCAAAATTTAACGAATATCTGTGAAGGATGTGACAGCAAATTAATTTAGATTTTGGTCAATAGAATTACTGAAAACAAAATAAATTATTGCCAGTATTGTGGATTTCTGTATTCTTCGTTTATTAAACATTTATAATTGGTTGCGTACTGTTTGATGGGTTTGTTTATGGTTTTATTTTATTTTATTTTATTTTACTGGTTGAGAATCTAAATATCGAGCTTCTTCGCAAGAAGCAATCGACAAATCGGAAATGAACTGCATTTAGATTTGGAATAAATTACTCATATTAATCGAAATATCATCTGTGTTTCATCAATACACAACAATAATATATATTTGTAATATTCAAAAATGACGGGTTTTCTGAGTTCAGACAGGGTATAATAATAAATAAATAAATTAATATAAATGTGTATATTCATACTTTTCTTCTCCCGTCCTATATTTCCCAGCCTAATATACACAAATTGTACTAAGATTTAATTCACAGACGTCAAGTCACCTTTCATTAATATCAAAACATTGTCATCCTTCTGATATTTGCGATTGTTACTGACGTTTCCTTGGTACTATATTTCGTAAATGGGTTCCACTTTTTAAGTTATAGAGCAGAAAAAAAAGGGACGATGGCATAGGCTTTCGTATAAAGCTGTATGACACCGGAACATATAGCAAGTTTGGTAAATCGTTTCACGACTGGTGGAGGGGATTCATCAGTTCCGGAAACTGCTTCATTTCCAATCTTTTTAAGTAGCAGGCTACATCGTTTACTTTTATATACTTGTTTTGTAGAACGTATCTGTGCGTGCGCGAATATGGGCACACACATATTATCCATGCGTATGTATGTGGGTGTAGTTCATCCTATGCCCACGTGGCTTGTGAAAGAGTGTCTGGATGACCTGATAAGCCCAAATACAAAGAAAGGTAATAAATCGTTTTCTCTGCGAGTTTTCCCAAAATCAATGAAAGCTGCCCTTCTAATCAATTACTGGTATGTACATAAGACAATAGATATTGAAAACGAATCTCACTTTATTATGACCCGCGTTGTGTACAACGAAAGGCGACAACTTTATTACGAGATAATTTGAAACTGAATAACACGAATTACGTCAATGTTTTTACGATCTATTGGGCAGGAAATAGAATAAGAATATTCCTGGATCACTCGTTTAACATCCGTAACCCTATTATGTCATTGTTATAACTTTATGGTGATTATCTGAATGTTTTCACTGATATAATTTTGTAATTTGCCTAAAATACCGAATAATTTTAAAAAATGGACCTTTTTCAAATCGTCTCCTCCTCCTCCTTTCAGAATTTTCAACATTCCATTGTTGATATTCGTCTATGTACGACTACCAATCTTCTCAATTTAAATGATAATAAAACAAATATTATATATATGGCTTCACCTCATTATATTAAATCCCTAAAAACACCGCCATTACACTTTGTTGCATTTTCCATTATCCCTAATTGTTCAGTAACAAATCTAGGGGTAATTATTGACAAATGTATAAATATGCATGAATATGTCATATCAGTATGCCGAGTTGCCTACTCCTATATTAACAACATCCAGTTTCTAAACGCATTCTTCACACGCGAATCCCTTGTTGCTATGGTCCATGCCTTTAATACATCTCATATAGACTATTGTAACTCGTTTGCGTTCTGTGAATTCAGAATGATGCGTCTTACATAGTGAAAAATACTCGAAAATACTTTAAAAACTGCATCGTCTACCTGATAGGCAACCTATCCATTATAAGATTTTACTAACAATTTATCAATTACATGACAACTGGATGTGTGTGTGAACTGTCATCCATTAGAAAGTTATAACAAAACCTACGGTCATCCAGTCAGATATTATTGCACAGACACCTATGTTTTGGCTCAAGATATATAGTGAATCTGCGTTTAATGTTGCAAAGTCTACTTTGTGGAATACGTAATCTCTTCTGAAAACACACTTGTTCAATGTTGCTTTCACAGATAAATAATGATTATTGTTCAAATATCTTAATTCATTATTATTATTATTATTTAAAATTTTCCTTTTACGGCTACTTTTATTCACATTATAGGGTAAATAGGTCAAACGGCTTCTTTACGTAATGAGGCGAAGTAAAAGATGACACACTCTCTTGACATTGCTAAGTGGAGTTTGAACCTATATGATATTATTTTGTAGCCAATAACGCTACTAGTTAGCTCATGAGAGGGCCATGAAATATTAATCACCTTTCATTTACAATTTTTCCCAATTTTACTCCTTAATTTATTATTTTAGTCCCTCATTCGTTGAGTAAGAGGGACAATAACCTCTAAACAAATGTCAGTAGATGTTGGATTAGAAATATCCAGTTTTAACATGAAATTGTCTATTTCAGATTTTTAGTTCTATGGCAGCCTCCGCCTCGCAGATGCTATGTTAGATGTCATGTTTCGGACTTCCACGCAATCGTGCCAAGTAATACTCCCCACCACCATTGTTACATACAAATAACTAATATCGACTAATTTTTATCCGTCAATTCGCTGTGGAAGATGGAAAGAAATGCGAGATTCATGTTAATATAACGATCAGACTACATAATGAGGCCTATTAGGTAACCATAACAGAAATTGGCTGTTATTGCTGACAATAAAATACAGCGACAAAACGCATGAAGAGACAAAAGACAATCTAGATAAAATATTTACAGGTAGTATTTATGTAGACATGGGCGATAAAGAGGTAATTCCCATAAGGGAGCTTCAGAATTCACCAATGTCTACCAAAATAGGAAGAAATAAGGTAAGATAGTGGAATGTGACGAGAGAGACTGGAGAGCAGTGAAATAAACAAATGGAGGTGTTATGCCCTAAAGGAAAAATGGCTAAACTTGGATAATCGAGAGTTGGTGTGTGGCGAGAAGACATTGAACACAAATAAATAGAATTGTACTCTCGAATTTTATTTAAGTATTTAAACCAGAAAGCCAAAAAACATACATGCATCCACCCACATATACACGCACCTACGTATGAAAAATACACACATATTTACATACATACCCTCACCAATACACACAGACATACACCTACATACATACATTTACATAACTAAACGAGTGTATGCGGAGGTGATACTTATGATTATTTAGACACATGTGTGGGAGCCCACTGGTGCATGCACAAATCCAAGCACACTTATATCTACATATACATTCTTACATGTATCTTAACCACTGCACCCAGATTATGAAGTGGTAGTTCATTGTGTTACAAATCACCAGGACATGAATTCGAATCCGACTCATGTGCTAATAGAATGTGATTCTATCAGAAATAGGAAGGGCTACTCAAGGGTCGCAACTGATGGTGAAGCCTTCTTCAGATTGAATGCGTCCTTGAACACAGTATTTGTTATCTTGGAGAGGAGGCATGTTTTATCCATATACTTCTAGCATCAGGTTTCAAATCCTGGTTTTGCTATGTATAATGGGTGTGTCATCTTTTACTTCGTATTATGTTATTTTAAAGATTGTTTGATCCATTTAGTCTATTGTGTTTTTTAAAGTGGGCTATATTGATATAACAGTATCAAGGAAGCTAATTTACCTTTATTTTATCGGCTGTTATGATCGAACAAATACATTATTTAATGTGTTATGTACCAAAGGAATATTTCAGATTCATCACACTTAATATCCAACGATTATAAATGGAACACCGCCATAAAGATATTACCAATTCAATTCTAAAGAATAACGTATAACATTGTTGAGCTTCTTGCATTATAATTTAATATAATCAGTATTCTCTTATCTAATAACTAAATGACTGCTGAATATACCATGCATTTACTAAATATCACCATAATTAATATATATCTTCAATAGTCAGATTTTACTTCTACTAGTGATCTTCATAATTCAGTATTCATAACTTAAATGAGGAATAAATATAATAAAAGTTACTTAGTTAAAATATTTCGTGACGTAATTAAGTTTTGCCAGATACGTCATTATAGAGCAATCGCACCAATACAATTGCTTACATGACAAAATGAATTTATTCCCAATTTACATGTTTATACAATTATATTATAAATATAATACAATGATATTGAAATATCAAAAAAAACGTAACGTGGGGAATGATTGTAACGTAACTACTGTCTTCTCACTGGGTCCGAATGATGATTCTTTGTGTATATGTTAATGAATAATGACCGTAATTTTTTAAGAAAGAATTGAACTGGGAAATTGGTCGTAAGTAATGAAAAATTCAACACCAAGGGCAGGATAAGCTATTGTGATATAATGAAAAATTAGTAATAAATGGTATTAATATCCTATATTTATATTATTAGAATCCACATGAATATCATAATACATTGTTGCAATCTGGGCATCTTGTATTCATGCATCGGAGGTAGTTTTTGTAATGTTTAATTTTAATTTGGTATTTAAATTGGGAATGAGATACATTGTAAATATTCATTAGAGATCTTGAAGGTTTATTCCCTATTTTTGGAAGTGCAAAGTACAGTTGACATGTGTATTAATGTGTATCGTACCAGAGTGTCTGGTTGGACGTAACTCAAGATTATTTCCATTTGGATTTGAATTGGATATTACCAGAAAATTATGGGCAAGTTTGTTTGTTGTCTAATGAAATCTGAATAACTGAGATTGGTGTTCATACAATTTTAGGATTCGAAAAGCTTTAAAATGTGGATCCGCGTGTCCATTGTAATAAGCGTTATTAATAATACGCAATTGATTCAAGTCAAAGTGTAATATAAATAGAGTTTCAAATAGTCATATAAAAAGCAATAATTCCATTACATAAATTATATTTATCGTTGACATAAATAAGGTAAAATAATGGTCCAAAAATATATTCTCGGGATATATCACATATAATAGGTAAATTTGAAGAATGTACATTTCTAATTCAACAAACTGATAGCTATCAGATATATAAATTAAATCCATTGATTAATAATTATTCGATCCAGAAGAATTTAATTTGTATAAGATAATATCATGGTTGATGACACCAAGGTCACAAAAGATGACTAATAAATATTCAGGATTCGTTTTGTTAATAGCATTATTACAACGGTTAAGTAGGTTTATCAGTGGATAAATGGTGTTTTAATTGGAATCCATATTGATTTATAGATTGTAATAGCTTTGGAGATTTTTTATTTTATTAGGAACTATACCAGTGTCTAAATTTACATTTATTATATGTGCGATTGATTGAATAATATTAGCTATTGTATGTTTAAGTAATTAATAAAGTAAAAAATGTAATTATGACAATAACTAGATTTAGGTTTTATTTTATTAGCTGTCAAGAGAACATCAGAAGACAGCATTGTTTCTATGAACCTCCTAATTGTTACTGGTATGATAATATAATCTCTAATGTTTTTACTTGATGGTTCGACTTTTTTAACTAATTCACATTCCAATTTTAAGAAATTATTATTCAGGTGAAAGCCACAGCCTGAAGTTTATCGGTTACTGGTAGTGTGCGGAAAATTCGACTTACTGTTGAGTTTTTTCAATAGGCAATCAAGGATAATTCATGTTTTCTTTATAATATACCCTCCCTGGTATACTGAAGAAACACAATCGTCGGAAAGCTGAACGACTGTGGCGGAAAACAAAGCTGGAGATCCATCATCAGCTATTCAAAGAAAGATGTCGTGAAGTAGGAAACCTTCTCATGATATCCGAGAGGACTTATTACTCAGACAAGATAGTGGAATGTGGGAACAGTCAAAAATGTCTGTTCAGAATCACTAAGAATTTGACGTGACATAAAGGAGAACTAATTCTGCCAAGCTGTTCATCTGATGAACAATTGGCCAACAAGTTTAGTGATTTCTTCATGAGGAAAATTACAACCATTAGAGACAACACTGATAATCACAAATCTTCAATAAGCGACGCTGTTATGATGAGCGATGATATCAAATTTGAAGGACAGCCTCTGACAAAACTTGCGCCTGGCACTCAAGACGAGGTACATAGTATTATCATTAAGTCTCCCTCAAAATCTTGTGAACTAGACCCATTACCTACATACCTATTGAAAGAAATGCTGGAATACCTACTTCCTTTGATTACGGCTATTATAAACAAATCACTGGTGGAGTCAAAGGTTCCGCTTTCTTTCAAAAAGGCAAATATTAGACCACTGCTGAAGAAGCCAAATCTGGATAAAGAGGAATTGAAAAATTACCGCCCAGGGTCTAATCTGCCTTTCTTGTCGAAGATCCTGAAGAAGCTGGTTGCTAAGCGGTTGGAGACCCATTTGAGTAGTCACAGACTGCACGATGATCTTCAGTCAGCTTACCGTACCGGTCATTCTACAGAGACCGCGCTTCTGAAAGTCCATCGTGACATTGCTGAAGCTTTAGATAGGAAGTGTATGTCGGCATTAGTTCTGCTTGACTTATCTGCTGCTAATCACACGATCCTTCAAACGCGCCTTGAGCACTCGTTTGGAGTAACCGGAAATGCCTTCTCCTGGATCAAATCTTATCTGAGTGACAGATCTCAATGTGTTGCCATAGGAATGACGACATCAGAAGGTACGTGCCTGAATTTTGGGGTGCCACAAGGATCGGTACTTGTACCACGTAAGTACTGTTTGTATTCAAAACCAATTGATGCGATATGTAGCCGACATAATTTGCTCTACCACTGTTATGCAGATGATACCAAAAGTTATATATGGCGATCATGCCCAAAACAACTTGGTCCGATGTTGCAAAGAAATTGGAAGCTTATTTGGCTGATATCAGTGCTTGGATTAGTGCAAACATGCTTAAGTTAAACGAGGAAAAGACAGAGATCTTTATCTTTAACCCAAAACATCAGGTTAGGATGAATGAGGAATTACGGCTTCAGGTAGGTAATAATATTGTTTCTGTAGTATCGTCAGTGAAGAACTTAGGAGTATATTTTGGTACATCCCTGACCATGGAGAGGCAAGTAAATGCAATATCCAAAGCCTGTTATTACCAAATTCGTAATATTGGTCATATCAGGCGGTACATCACATTGGATGCTTGCAAAACACTGGCACACGCCCTGATAACATCTCGGCTAGATTACGGCAACGCTCTCATGTATGGTCTTCCAAGCACACTGATGACATGACTACAGAAAGTACAGAATTCTTCTGCCAGGTTAGTCACTCGCACTCATAAAAGAGAACATATAATACCAGTCTTGAACTCCCTATATTGGCTTCCGGTTATATATAGGTCGCAGTACAAGATTTTGATGTACAATTTTAAGGCACTTCAAGGGACTGCCCCTCAGTACTTAGAGGAACTTGTCGTACCGTATCAGCCGACAAGGTCTCTACGGTCTGAGTCTGGAGCATTCTTAGCCGTACCAACAACACGTGGAGTGACATACGGTAATAGATGTTTCAGAAAGGCTGCTGCAACCTTGTGGAATAATCTTCCAGTAACCATCAGAAAGTGCAAGACCATTGATACCTTCAAAAAGAAGGTAAAACTAATCTTTTTGTTTCAGATTTTCCTAACTGAATATATTATGTATTTGGCTGGAAAGAATTATGTATTTTTAAAGATGTAAATCTGTTACATCCATATAATTATTTATTGTCAAGCGCCTTAGAGTAACCTTCTTACAGGCTATATAGGGCGCTATATATATTTTGTATATTATTATTATTATATAACTATTTTCTTCCAAAGAATTTCTGAAAGAGTTAATTTTCATTGTTCATTCTAAGAGAGTAAATTTTCTATGCGTTGGTACTAAGTACTCTACTGTTGATTAATATTCGACAGCTCTTCACCAATTGTTATTTCTCCATTTCCTTTAGCGCTATGACCACCTCAGTTGTTGATTCCACTATTCTCCAATCTCTCTATTCACATTCCATTATATCTCTCCCCCATTTGACCATATCATGATAAACATCGGAGATTTATTACGCTCTCTTATGGGATTTCACGTATTATCGCTCACATCTACCGGAATAATACCTGACTAATTATGTTTGTTGTCTATAATACAATATCTTGTAGATGTTTTGGCCAAATTGCCTTCTGTTTCTTTGTACTTTTTATCGCTGTATTTAATGCTAATAATAACAGCCAATGTCTGTCAGAGTTACCTAATAGCACTCATTATGAAGTCAGATCGTCATATTAATGTGAGTTTCGCATTTCTTTCCGTCTTCGACAGATAGAAATGGGTTAATTTTAGTTATTTGGTTATAACACTGCTTGTGGCGGCGACTATTACGTGGCACGATCGCGTGGGATTCCGAAACATGACCAACACCCAACTAAAACATTAATTATATCTATAGCGAAATATAATGCTTTCAACGGAGCAATCCAGTCGTGATATGTTACAAACAGGGTTCTAAACCCAGACTCCAACATATATAACTTGTTAGGAGAAAATGAATTATATTACATATACATAATGAATAAATAACAGACTGTAAAAGCTCATCCTAACATTTCCATAATATATTTTATTTGCATTTATTTAGATGCCATTATTATGGAAACGGGGTCAAAAATAAGCTGACAGCTGTGTCTTAATGCGATTCTTTTGATGTTTTAATAAAGCAGCATCCAACACCATGTGGATGTCAGCAATGGTTGTCTCCTTCTCCTGCAATGCTTTAGATGCTACAGACAGGTAGCTGACCACATCCCAAAGGAAGGAAAAGGGGGAAGTGCAGTTCATCGGCTTCTGTCAGCATCTTTAAGATCTTTAATTCTTTTCTGTGGGCTGGGTTATTTGGATTACGAATCTCTTCCAAATAATGAACAACTGATCCAAATCCGTGGACTGGGTATATTTGGGTTACGAATCTCTTGATGAACAATTGATCCAAACCCGGTCAGCATATTATTTAGCGCCCGCTGTATTTGTAGAAGACAATGAGTGTCTCCCATTACAACTTTAAAACGTCACTGTTCTTTGACGAAAGTTATAAATACTTACAAACAATCTAGCCATTATCCCAATAAGAACTGATGTTCTAAATCCGCATGAGGATAATAATTGTGATGTTGAAGTCCAGTATGTTACATTCCCGTGGATTAACCCATTCTATCAATGGAGCTACTCACAAACGATATCACACACAGGTCGTCTTTAATATGGACAATTCCGATTGTATGCGAACAAAGAAGCGTATAATAAAGGTGTTCAAAGAATCGTTAATTACCTTGGTTCCTTTCTCATGTTCGAAAAATTTGTATATTCAAACCCGAAGCTCATCTGACATACTTATATGAAGCTAATAGAGGAAGATCCAAACTTAATCCAGAAAAGTCCAAATGCAAAATTATTGGTAAAATTCCTTTAGTCCTATAATCTAATTGGAATATGAACGGCACTGAAATGCCTAATGATGAAAAGCTTGTAATATTTGGTAATACAGGAACTTTGGTGATATATCATGTGTCACAATATATGTTACATGGTACATTAGCGTTTGGTTCTGTGATAATAACAATTGTAAATATACATTGTAGATTAATCTCCCAAGACGTGACACTGAATGGCCTAAACTGTACAGATATGTCGTTAAGCAACATTCATCCATTATATTAAGACATATGTCTTTAAAAACATGATGTAATGAATAAGACCATATCGACTCTCTAAATGTGATTGTGTCTGTCTGCCTGCCTGCCTGCCTCTCTCTCTGTGTGTGTGTGTGTGTGTGTGTGTTTTAGCTGTGTATAATAAGGCACAGGCACAGAGAATCTCGATCCGTGAATTCAAACTCTGGACGTTTCTTCAGGGGACTGAATCCAGAGTGGCGACTTTTCTTGCTGAGACATGTGTAATGTCTCACCAGTCCCTATGCCGCCAAGCAAAAACAAAAAGCGAATCACCTACAGCCGTGGAGTTTGGGAGTAGAACACCCAAGTCAGATCACGGCAGTAGTGAGAATGTTTAGATTAATTATCTAAGCAGCCCTATTTATAGCTATTTTTTAATTGCTGTATCTTTCTTCAAAGCAATACTATATAAACCATATAACCCAATTGTCACTGTCTTCAAAGATCAGTTTTTACAACGGGCAGGCGTCACGAAGCGACTACTATTAAAACTGTTTAGCTTAATTGCTATTAAAAGACTGACATCTGCGCTGAAGCAGACCGTAATAGCGCGTCATAGCTTCCGTACTGTTTGAACTATGTTATCATTTTCAAACCTGACCTAATTTATGCTATTCTAACTATTGTAGTTCTTAAATGTTATTTATGACAAGCAGATTAGAGCTAATCTTGAATGTCATAGTACAAACTGGACATAACTGGACCTAGGAAAGATAATTCTATTCCCACATACAACCAAGGTGAATTATATAAGTTGTTATATAAAACCCACCAACCGCGCGAACTGTGTCCAATGCCACCGCTCGAGATGCGATGCAGTGTTTCTATTCCTGAGTCAGGAGTACTTATAATGCTTTAAGAGCGTACTGTATCTGCTACAGTCATTTAAATGCTGGATAACCAGGCCAAACATCTAAACGGCGTGCCTCCAAAGACGCAAATAGTGCACGGAATATATAGCTCTAGATCAACTTTTCTTGAATGCAGGGACCGGGAAATATGGTCTCCACGCATAGAAAACGGAACTTTCTCAACCGCAGCATAATATGCCTGGTGATATTTGCTGGAGGGTCAAATACTTCATAAACATACAAATCCAATAAATACTATGACCTACTCGTCACTATTATAACAATTTACATCGGCGCTTTAGCAGACCGTTATGGCGGAATTGCCGTTCTATATATTAACATTTTCAAATCAGACCTAATGTCTGCTATACAAACTATAATTATAATATAGGGTTTTATTAATGACAAGGAGACTAGAGTTTGCCATGAATGTCATAGTACAGACTGGACGTAACTGGACCTAGGAAAGATACTTATATTCCCACAAACAACTACGGTGAATTATATATACAATTAAACTTGTTATATAAAACACACCAACCACACGAGCTGTGTCCAATGCCACCGCTCGAGATGCGATGCAGTGTTTCTATTCCTGAGTCAGGAGTAGATGCTTTAAGAGCGTACTGTGTCTGCTACAGTCATTTAAATGCTGGATAACCAGGCCAAACACTTAAACGGCGTGCCTCCAAAGA